>JAJJKW010002228.1:0-10707 GCA_023805745.1 Isotricha sp. YL-2021b
ATGTAATAATTATAATTATATATTTATTTTTAAATTGAAAATATTTCAAATAAATTAAAAAAAAAGAACATTTCTAAAAGCTATTTAAAAAGAATAACAATATCTAATAAAATAGATTTTTATTTGAAAAAAAATAAATAATTTAAAAATAAAATAATAAAAAAATAAAATAAATAAAATAAATAAAAAAAAAAAAAATAACCCAATTGAAAATTTTCAAAAATTTACCTAAAAAAAAAAAATAAAAAAAAAATTAAAAAAAACCAAAAAAATAATATATTAATAAATAAATTGAATAAAAATTAATTTAATTTAAAAAGATATACCAAATAACCCAAGAATAAAAAATGACATCAAAAGAGGAGCCAAAAGCAAAAGCTGCGAACGACATTCGTATCGGAATGAACAGTCGTGTTCGTAATGTGATTCGTTATTCATCATCGATAATGAAAGAGAAGAATCTTCGTGAGTTAAAATTTTCTGCAGTGGGAGGATCAATAGGTCGTTTATTAGACACAGTTGAAGTTTTGAAAATAATGATTCCTGGATTATATCAACAAAATAAAATAACTTCAGTAGCATATCAAACATTAGATTCAAATAATACAGTTCTTAATCAAAGACTTTATCCTAAAATGGAAGTTATTCTCTCATTAGATGAATTTAAAACAAAAAATGAAGGAACTCAAGATAAATTAAAAGAAGAAGAAAGAACTAAAATTGAAAAAATTATGAATGATAGAAGACAACAAAGAGAAAAAGAAGGAAGAACTAGAAGAGGAAATTTTAGAGGAAGAAGAGGTAATTTTAGAGGAAGAAGAAGAGGATTTAGAGGAGGAAATAGAGGTTTTAGAACTGGAAATAGAGGCTTTAGAACTGGAAATAGAGGAAACAATAGAACAAGAGGTTATAGAAGAGGTAATCAACAAAGAGGAGGAATGAGAGGTAATCAAAGAAGAGGAGGAAAATAAAGGAATTTTCTTTTTCTTTATTTACTTTTTTTTTAGTTTTTTTATTCATTTTTTAGCATTAAAAAAATAAAAAAAATTACAGGGATTCCCTTTATTTGGTTCGATTTTTTTTTTTTTTTATATTTTTTTTAGATTTTTTTTTATGTTTTTTTTTGATTTACCTTCTTTTTTTTTTTTGTTTTATTTTTTACTTTTTTTTTTTGATTTTTTTTTTTGCTTTTATTTTTTTCTTTTGAATTAATTTTAAATTAATCTGAAAAATTCTTATTTATCAAATAATTATTAAAAAACATATTTTAAATTATAAAATAATAATAAATAATATATTTAATAATAAAAAAATGCAAATTAATTTCTTATTATATCAAAAAAAATAAAAGAAAAAACATTATATTAAAAAAAATCCTAAAAAACCAAAATAAAAAAAAAATAAAAATATAAAAAAAAAAATGAATCAACAAACCTTAAACCAACAACTCCAATATGGACAGCAAACAGGAATGAACCAGCAATACGCTCAACAACCAGGAATGCAACAGCAATATGCTCAACAAACAGGAATGGCTCAACAATACGCTCAACAACCAGGAATGGCTCAACAATATGCACAACAACCCGGTATGCAACAACAATACGCCCAACAACCCGGTATGCAACAACAATATGCACAACAACCAGGAATGCAACAACAATATGGACAACAACCAGGAATGCAACAACAATATGGACAACAACCTGGAATGGCTCAACAATATGGACAACAACCAGGAATGGCTCAACAATATGGACAACCGAAATTACAAGTTTATGCTAGGGGAAATGGTATCGATCAAAATGAATATAATGGTATTATTCAAGGATGTACTATGGCTTATAATGCTAAAGCTACTAATACCCCTTTATCTAATGCTTGTGTTCAAAATATTAAACAAATTCTTAGAGGTGAATGGTTTGTTTTTGTTTGTACTCTTGGAAATAAAGATAATGATTTTAGTTTAAGTATTGTTACTGGTTCTGATTTCCTTTCATTTTCTTTAGATAATAAACATTTTCAAGTATGTAGATTAGCAAATTAAATTAAAAAGATTATAAAAAAAATAAAAAAAAATTTGAAATAATCAAAAAAGAATTCGAATAAAATAAAATTATAATTTAAAAAAACAATTTTAATATTATATTATTTTAAAAAAATTCTTTAATAAAAATAATAATTAATATATTTAAATGGTAGAACCACTTCCAGATCCATTAGAAGATAGAGTAATGAAAGAAGTTCTTCCTCCTCCTCACATGCCATTACCTCATAATAAATTATTTCCAAAAAAGGGGATTCCAGATTGGAAAGTATTAAGAGATCATTTGACAAGAGAAGGAGTAATAACAAAATCAGATCTTTTAGAATTAATAAATTTATTTAAAGATGTAATAAAATCAGAGCCAAATATGATAAAAATAGAAGATCCAGTAACAGTAGTTGGTGATTTACATGGTCAATATTATGATTTATTAAAATGTTTAGAAGTAGGAGGAAATCCAGAAAATACAAAATATTTATTTTTAGGAGATTATGTCGATAGAGGAACATTTTCAATAGAAAATGTACTTTTATTATGTTCATTAAAATTAAATTATAAAGATACAATTATAATGTTAAGAGGAAATCATGAATGTCGTCAAATGACTTCTTTTTTTAATTTTAAACAAGAATGTGAAGTTAAATATGATTCTGAAGTATATGAAAGATTAATGGAAACTTTTGATTGTTTACCAATAGCATGTTTAATAAATGAAAAATTTATAGCAATTCATGGAGGAATATCACCAGAAATAAATAAAATAGGAGATATAACTAAAATAAATAGATTTGATGAACCTCCTAAATCAGGAGCAATGTGTGATATGTTATGGAGTGATCCTTGTGAAAAAGATGATGAAGCTATTGGAATGGGATTTATATCAAATTCAACAAGAGGTTGTTCTTATGTCTTTGGAAGTAAAGCTGCAATTCCTTTTCTTCAAAAAAATGATATTTTAAGTATAATAAGAGCACATGAAGCTCAATTAGAAGGATTTAAAATGTATCAATGGGATCAAACTGTTGATTTTCCTTCTGTTATTACTGTTTTTTCTGCTCCTAATTATTGTGATGTTTATAATAATAAAGCTGCTGTTATTAAATTTAAAAATAATATGGTTAATATTCAACAATATAATTATAGTCCTCATCCTTTCGTTTTACCTAATTTTATGAATATTTTTAATTGGTCTATTCCTTTTGTTTCTGAAAAAATTTCAGAAATGCTTTTACAAATTATTAAAAAAGATCCTTCTATGGATGATGATAATGATAATGATAAAAGTACTGCTATTGAAGATAATATTTCTAATTCATTAAGATTAAAAGTTAAATTTATTACAATGTTAATGAAAATGTATAGAACTTTAAGAGAAGAAAGTGAATTAATTATGAAATTAAAAGGATTTTGTCCTGGAAATAAAATTCCAAGAGGTATTTTAATTCAAGGACCTGAAGCTTTAAAAACAGCTTTAGAAAGATATAAAAATGCTAAAAATCTTGATAGTGTAAATGAAAGAATGCCTAAAGGATATAAGTAATGTAATTTAATTTTTATTAAAAACTAAAAATAATATTTATTTATTATATAAAAAATATTTTTTTATTTTTTTATTAAATTAATTATTTTCCTTCCAAATTAGTATTTAAGCCATAGAAAATAAAATAAAAGTTTTTTTAATGGTCGGCTATGTTTTTTTTTATAACTTTTTAAAATTAAAATACTTAAAAAAAAAAATTACATTTTAATATCTTTGATTGATTTGAAATTAAATTTCCATTTTCTTCTTTTTTCAAGACTATTTTCATCCTATCAAATTTTTTATTAATATATATATAAGACCATATTTTAAAATTTTTAAAGTAAATAAAAAATAAGAACAAGATACATAAAAATTAGATTGTCATGAAAAGTTTAAAAAAGAAAGATTCTATTCCTTCAAATAGAAAAAGAAGATTATTACAAAAAATTTTAAGAAAAAAAAGAAGGATTTATAATATAATCTATTCTCCAAAAAATACATCTCAATACCTTATTAAAGTTCATAAACATTTTAAAAATAATGATATTGATGAAGAAGATTATATTCCTTATAATTCTATGAATAATTGTTTTAATATTCTAAATTGTTTTAATATACAATCCGAAAACTCAACTTGTGATGAAGAAGAAGAAAACAATTTTAATTGTTGAGTTTGAGTTGAATGTATTCTAATTAGTTATTATAAAAAATAATATATAAATAATTTTTTTGAATAATAAATCATCTTTTTTTTTGATTTTTTTTGATTTTTTCTATGAAAATAGTTTTTACTTTTTTTTTCAAATTTTTTTCTTTTTCAGGGAAACATTTTATTTTTTGCTTGTTTATAATTAAATCTTTTAAAATTCATTTATTTTCTTATTTTTTTTTAAAAGATAATTTACTGATTAATTCTGAATTTTTTTTGAAATTAAGTGTTAGTTATGCAAAATTAAATAGTTTAAAAATCGTTAAAATTCTTAGATTTAATCTTAAATTCAATTATGTTTAAAAGGAGTAAAAACTAAAAAGAATATGAAAAATAAAATAAATAATTAAATAAATTATTTTATAAAAAATTCAACAAAATTATTAATGAAAATTTAATTTCTCAATATTTCGAATTTACAATTTTATTAATCATATTATTATTTAATTTTTTTTTAATCAATCTATTATCAATCTTAAATCAATATATATTCCCTTTTTTTATTTAATGGTTTTAGATCTATAAAATTAATTTGAGATTTCCTTCCTAAACTTGCCTAGAAATAGGATAAATATAAACCATACAAAAATTATTTTTCCAATAAGTATCAACAATTTTTAATTCTTCATTTAAATTCATTGATATAATTTCATTATATCAATTATTAAATTCTTTATAAATTTTTCATTTATTTTTTTCATTTGCACATAAAATGGATTGTTTATTTAAGTGAGAAATTCATTTATTAAATTTAATATTTATTAAAATCAAATTGAAAGACAATAAAAAGAAAATTTATTATGTTATTCAAAAGAAGTAATATTAAAGAAATGTAGCCTAAAATAAAGATTTATAAATAAAATAATCAAGCTAAAGTTTGGATTATATATATTTTTTGAGAAAAATAGATATTTTTATTTTCAATTATAAACAAATGATTTCTTTCTTCTAATTAATTTAAATTTTAATCATATCAATTTAATTTTAAAAGACTATTATTTTGGAATTATTGTAATTATTATTATAATTTAAAAAAAAATACTAATTCAAATAACTTTATTATAAAAAATTATCATAGTTAACGACAATTCAAATCTTTTGTCATAATTTCATTTATTATTTTAAAAATATTTTAAATAATTAGAATTGAAAAAATCATTAATTTTATAGTCTTTTTTTCTGTTTCTTGAATAAAATTGTTTTTTAATTTATTAAATAATTTTTATTTCGTATTTAATAAATATGGGAGTTTGTACAAGTTCAACAAAAAGAACAAAACATAGAGCTGAAAATTATGAACCTAGAAAACAAATGAATATAAAAGAACTTCCTCAAAATGAAAAAATACTTTTGGAATGTAAACAATGTAGAGATAATATAAAATCATATATAAGAAAATTAGAAAACACAGCAAATTTAAAAAAAGAAAAAGCAAAAGAATTATTAAAGAGTAAACAAAAAGACAGAGCAAGAATATATTTAAAACAAAGTAAATTTCATTCAGAACAAATAAAAGTTGTAGAAGGACAATTAACAATGGTGGAACAACAAATAGATAATATACAATCAACAACTCAAATGTTAGAAGTTCAAAAAGTATTAGAAAAAGGAAATAATATTTTAAAAGAAATGCAAAAAGAAATGAATGTTGAAAAATGGGAAAAAATTAAAGATGATATGGATGAATTACAAGAAGATCAAAATGAAATTAATCAATTTTTCAGAAATCATGATATTAATGTTGAACAAGTTGATGATGATGTAAATGAAATGTTTAATAAAATGGAAAAAGAATTAGGATTAAATAATGAATTACCACAAGTTCCTGAACATAAAGTTCATGTTAATGAAGAAAAAAAAGAAAAAGAAGAAGAAAAAAAAGAAGCAATTGCATCTTAAAAAAATATTAAATATATATAATAATATAAATTACTATATTAAGTAGAAAAATAAAAATTTTAAAAAATAACAAAAAACAAAAAAAAAAACAATTAAAAATAAAAACTAAAAAATAAATAAAAAAAAAAAATAAAAACAACTTTAATTAAAGTAAAATATTCCAAAAAAAAAAAAAAAAATGGAAGAAACAAATACTTTAAATTCGATAGAAAAACCAATACAAGAAACTCATCCTTTAAATTCAACATGGAATTTTTGGTATGCATCTCGTAAAGAAAAAGATCATAATATACCATATACAGAGCGTTTAATAAAAATATCAGAATTTGATAGTTTAGAATTATTTTTAGAATATTATTCATATATAAAACCAGTAAATGAAATAGAAAGAAATACAGATATTGGAGTATTTAAAAAAGGATATCAACCTTTATGGGAAAGTTGTCCTGATGGAGCATGTTGGTTTTTAAGATTTAAAAAAACAGATAGTCCAATTGATATTAATTTTAAATGGGAAAAATTAATTTTTGCTATGATTGGAGAACAATTAGATGAACCTAATATTTTAGGTTCTGTTTTATCTATTAGAGGAAGAGAAACTATTATTGAATTATGGTTTAATTATTTTAAATATGAAAAAATTAAAAATACTCTTGCACAAAAATTAAGAGTTGTTTTACAAATTGATAGTAATTATAATATTTACTTTAAAGATAATGAAAAATCACTTATGGATAAATCAACTATTAGAAATGCGGAAACTTATTCCTTTAAAAAACAAAGAAAATCTACTTTTAATTAATTATTCTTTTTTGTTTTTTGTTTTTTTTTTCTTTTTTTTTTTTTTGGTTTTGAAAATGGTTTTTTTAAATATAGAATATTTTTAATGTTTTAAAAATTTAATTCATAAATTTTTACATAATTGTCATGAAAAAAAATAAACCTAAATAAATAAAAAATAAAAAAAATTAAAACTTTAATAAAAAAAACATAAATAAAAAAAAAATCCCATTTTAAAATAAAAAAAATAGAAAAATAAAACTGAAATTTTAAAACCTTTTTGATAAAATATTAAATAAAATAATAAATTTAATTATCTTCGATCATAGCAGTTAAAACATCTTTAATAAGAACTTTAAATTCTTCGAAATCGATTTTTCCAGAATGATCAGTATCTAAATGTTCAAGAACTTCTTTAACATCTTCTTTTGAAGGTGGTTCAGCTCCCATATCATTTGAAATTTGAGCCATAACTTTTTCTAATTCACTCTCATCAATTTGACCTGATTTATCTGTATCAACACTATCAAATGCTACTTTTGCTACTTCATTTAATTTCTTTTCATTGTTTAGGATATCTTTTATTGTACTTGACATTTTATTTTTATATATTTTATCATTTTTATTATTTTTATTTATAGTTTTTTTTATTTATTTTTTTTTTTTTTGAAAATGTTTTTTTGGTTTTTTTTTCTTGTTTTTTTTTTGAAAAAGTTTTTTATTTTATATTATTTTTTTTATAAATTTTAATATTTATTAAGGTTTTAATGAAAAAAATTATATTATAATATATTTATATTATTTATTATTATTATTATGATTTTTTAGTAATTTTATAAAATCTCCATAACTTAGTTTTTTTATTTTTCTATCTAAACTTTGTTTTTTTTTTAAATTAATGATTTTTTTTTTATTTTTTTCAATACTTTTTGAAGTACTTTTATAAGATGTTTTTTTAGAATGTCTTGAACTATTTAAACTAGAGTTATTTATTGTATTTAAAGCAATTATTTTTTTCTTATTTGCTTTTACATTATTTTTATAAACTTCATTTAATTTCAATGAATTATTTTTACTACAATTTCTCCTTGTTTCACTTAATAATAATTCATTTCTAAAAGTTGAATTATAATGGTCTATATCTAATTTCCTAATTGTTTTATTAAATTTTTCAGTTTGAACTGTATTTTCTGCATAATTTGAAGAAGGAAAAAAATCAAAAAATTTTAATTCTGGTTTTTTTCTTTCACTTTTAGTTAAGTGTAAAATTTTAGAATAATTTAAATTACTATTATTTGAGGAACGAGGTTTTGAAAATGAAATATTAGTATTATAAACTTCCAAAGGAATATTTGTATTAACCATATTAAAATTTATTATTGTATTTTTTATTGTAATATTTGGAATTCTGATTGTAGTCATTATATTCTGTTTTTTTCTTAATTTTTTATTAAATGGAATTTTCTTTGAATTTATATTATTTGAATAATAATTCATTCTATTAAAATTAGGTGAAATTTGAGAAATTGTTGATGAATTTTTTTTTGAAGTTAATGGTCTTTTTTTATCATTTTTATTCTTATTATTATTTGGATAATTATTTGGTTCAGTTTTTGAAATTTTATCAGAGAAATTTATATCATCATTTTTAGGAATATGTCTTCTTTTTTTATTGTTTTTTTCTTCATTTGAAATGTTAATATTATTTTTATTGTTTGAGTGATTTTTTTCTTTTTTTTTTCTCCTATTATTTTCATCTTCTTCTGTTTTTACATTTTCGAAATGAATATCATAAGATTCTAAACTTAAATCTTTTGGTAATTTTTTAAAGGAAAAAGTTTGATTAAAAATAGTTTTACCTTTTAAAAAAAAAGGATGTCTTTTAATTTCTTTAATACTAATTCTTTTTTCAGGATTAGTAACTAAAATTTTTTTAATTAAATCTTTAGAAATAATAGAAATATGATGAGGAAATTCTAATTTACATTTTCTTATTTTTTTAAATAAAATTTCATTATTTTTATCTTCAAAAGGTAAAAATCCACATAACATAGCATATAATATAATTCCAGTACTCCAAACATCAATTTTAAATCCATTATAATTATTTCCAGAAACCATTTCTGGAGAAGCATAACAAGGACTTCCACAAGGAGTAGATAATAAATTATTTTTATCATAAAAATAATTAGATAAACCAAAATCTATTATTTTTAATATATGATCTTTAGTTAATAATAAATTTTCTGGTTTTAAATCTCTATGAACTATATTTAAAGAATGAATATATTCTAAACCATTTATTATTTGATAATAAAAAAATGAACTTTCTTCTTCACTTAATCTTCTTTTTTTTACTATATAATTAAATAATTCTCCTCCTTCACAATATTCCATTACACTATAAAAACTATCATAATTTTCAAATATTTCTGTTACTAATATTACATTTATATGATTTAATTTTGTTAACATTTCAAATTCTCTATTTACTCTTATTTCATCATCTTTTTCTTTTATTTTACTTTTTTCTAATATTTTTATTGCCACTTTTTCTTTTGTAGGAATATATATTCCTAATTTTACTTTTCCAAATGTTCCTTTCCCTAAAGTTTTTTTTATTATATAATTTCCTATTGTAAAATCTTTTTCTTCTAAATTTTCTTTTTCGTTTTTACTATTAGAATTTGTATTCATTGTTATTCTTTATTTATAAATTAAATTCAATAGAATATAAATGAAATTTTATTTTTGATAAATAAAATATTATATTCAAATTTGATGAAATTATATTTTTAATTTTAGTCAAAATGACAAATAAATTGAAATTAAAAAATAATTATTTAATTAATTTGATAAAAAGTAATAGAAAAAAATAATTAATAAATGGATGTTATTTAATAAAATCCAAAAATAAAACTTTCATTCAAAATATAGATATTACTATCATTACAATAAATAAAAATGAATAAATCTATGAATTACTTAATATTATTATGTTCTTATTTATATAAATATTTTAATATAACATTATATTTTAAAAACATGATTAATTCTTTTTTTAAAAAAATAAAAATAAAAAAAATATTAAAAAATGGATGAATATGATTCTTTATTTTCAAGAATTAGATGTTCAGTACATCATGGAATAAAAAAGAATTATTTAACTTTAGATAAAAAAACATTTCAAGTTGTATGTTCTTTATGTTTAGAAGAAGGAGTAACTCCAAAAAGAAAAAATTTAATAATAGTAGATCCAAATGTAGCAACATTAGATTCATTAATTTCAAAAGAAGAAGAAAATGCACATCATTGTTATAAACATAATGATGAAGTTTCATTATTTTATTGTGAAGATTGTGCTGAATTTATTTGTAAAACTTGTTTTGCAACTGAACATAGAAATCATTCAAGTTCTACTTTTGATTTAATTATTGAAGAAATTAAAAATAAAAATACTCAATTAGAAGAAAATTTAAATGAATTAAATCAAAAAATTGATGAATCACATGATACTATTGAAAATTTAAATAAATTTTATATTACTGAAAAAGAAAATTTTAAAAATAATTTAAATAAAGTTAAAGAAAAATTAAATAAAGCTTTAGATGAAAAAGCAAATGAATATAAAGAACAAATAGAAAGTTTTTTTAATGGAGTTGATAATGAAGTTGAATTAAATGTTCAAAAATTAGAAGGAAATAGAAAAAAAGCTGAAAGAATGTTAGAGGAATTTACTAAAATGAAAAA
>JAJJKW010000702.1:0-10705 GCA_023805745.1 Isotricha sp. YL-2021b
CTATACTTTTTTAGATTTTTGTTTATTATATATTTTAAAAAAATATTTAATAAAAACTCAAAAAATTTAATTCAAATAGAAATTGGAAAAAAAAATTATAAATATTTAAATAAATTATCCTTCCAAAAAAAAATTTAAAAAAAATGGAAACCTTCTCAACAATAAATTCAACCCCTCCAGAAATAATAGAAGAACCATTTATAGTAATGCCAGAAAAACAAAAAAGATTTAGAGAACCAGGTTATTATCCAGATTTAGATAGTGAAATAAAAAAAAAACATAATATATATATTTTATTTGCTTGTAAATTTTTAAAAGATTTATATAATGGAAATGGGATTAGAGCTTTAATATTAGATGGAAGAGAAATGAGAACAACAAAAGAATTATTTTATTTAAATGATAATTTAAAAGAATTAAAAATAGTAGAATTTGATACAGAAACTTATAAAGAATTAGTAGAAAAAACAAAAAATGAAAAAAAAATAGAAGTTTTTCAAACACATATTTTATCTTATGTAGAAAATTTTAGTAGTCCTTATATAAATGTAGTTTATTTTGATGTTATTTCTGGATTTTTTAGTTCAAATAAAACTTTTGGTACTGAATCTATTATTGAAATATTTTTAGAAAAAAGTAAAGTTGATGAAATTGTTTTAGCTGCAACTTTTTGTTTAAGAAGTTCTAAATCTAGAAATTTTGAAGAACAAAAAAAAAATATTTTGGTTAAATTAGAACAAATTTTTATTAAAAATAATTTCGTTGGAAAAATGGTTATTCCTGAAAAAGAAATTTTATATCGAGGACAAAGAACTTGTAATAAGAGTATGATGTTTGTTTTATATCTTTTAAATAGAGACAAATAAAATTTTCTGAGAATTTTTTTTTTATTTTTTTTATCGAGGAAAATTTTTGGCGCGATTAATATTTATTTATTTATATATTTTTGATTATATTTTGAAAGGGAAAAAAATTGGAATAGTTAATTATTTATTTACATAATATTTTTTTTAATTTATATAAAAACAATTTTTATTTAATTTTTTTTAATTTTTTAGCCTTTATTTTTTTATAATATATATTATTTAAGAATGAAATTTATTATTTATATTATAAAAACATTTCAGTAAATAAAATATAAAAAATTAGTTAAAATAAATAAAAAATAAATAAAAATCATAAAACAAATGGAAAATAATGAAAATCATGATGAAACACAATATAGATATAGAAAAAAGATAACAGATCCAAATTTATGTTGGTTATGTCAAAAAAATAAAATAACTTTTTGTTGTATGCCTTGTAGATGTGCAATATTATGTTTTAATTGTGCAAAAAAAGTTTCTACTGGAGGAAAATGTAGAAAATGTAGAGGTGATATTTGTCAATGTCAAAGAATATATAATTAATAAATTTTTTTTAATAATTTATATTTTTTGTATTTAATTTTTTTTATGTATACTTTTCTTATTATATTTTTTGATATTTTAGAGGTTATATTTTTTTCATTTTTTTTTTTAATTATTTTTAAATTATTTGATTTTTTTAATTATAATTTGAATTAAATAATTTCATTTTTTCTTTTTTTTATTTTATTATTTTATTTTTTATCGATAAAAATTTTTTGGAAATTCTTTCTCTCATTGAACTAATTCAACTAAAGAAAATAATAATAAAATTTGATATATTATTCTTTTTAATTAATATTCATATTTGACTAAATAAATAATCATTTTTACAGTGAGAATATTCTTTCTAATTAAATCTATAAAAAAGTTTAAAATAGGATTATAAAAAGAATTTATTGATTATTAATTTAAATGAAAAAACCTAAGATTGGGACTTTATTATTTGCAAAAGAAGAAAAAATAAATAATTCTGAAATGATTTTAAACAAAAAATATTTTGATGAAATAAAACCACACTTTAAACTTAAAAAAAGAAAATTAGAAATATTAAGTTTATCAAGATTGAAAAATTATATATTGCAACATAACACATTTTCTTCCAATTGTTATTCAAAAAATAATTTATCAGAAAAAAAAAAATTACTAAAAATAAAAAGAAGTTTGTCTGTTATAAATAATAAAACTAAAAATCATCAGAATGATCATTTTATAGATTCATATCAAGGAATTTTTGAAAATTCTGATTTAATAACTAAAATATCAAAATCAATTCTTCAAAATTCTATTCTTAAATATCAAATATTTGAGAAATTAAAAAAAGAAAATAATTTTTATGAAAAGGAAAAACAAACAAATAAATTAAAATCCTCAAAAGAGATTCTATTTAATCTTAATAAAAATTTTAAAAAATCAGTATTTAATAAATTTGAATTTCAAAATACAAGATTAAGAGGTTATTATAGAAAATATATTTTAAAAATAAAGAATTAGTTTTAATGTTCAACAAAATAATATTCTATTATTTAATAAAAACCTTCATAATTTATTAAAATTTTATTCGAATTAAAGTTAAATTCGAAATCTTTAATATAATAATAATAATTATAAAAAATTATTAATATATGTTAAATTATTAATTTTTATTTTTTATTAAATTTAAAAATTAGACGATATTCTAAACTATCTTTTTATAATTATTTATTTTTTAATTTCATTTATATATTATATTAATTAACTATAAAATAAAATAATTTTTAAAATTTATAAGATAAAAATAACCCCTTCACCATGAATATCTTATTTACAGAATCTTATAATAATTAAATAAATTAAAAATTATTTGGGAAAACATTTTTTCTATTCATCAAAAAAATTTTAAGTTTATGATGTTGTGTGATTAACTTTGATAATAATTTTAAACCAAAATTTACTTTTTGTATTTTATCTATATTATTACCAATAATATTAATAATATAATCATAATCTTTAGATTCACAAATAGAAAGAGATTTTTGAATAATATAATTTCCAAATGGGTTTAAAATTAATTCAATTATATTTTCTTCATTTTCAAGAATTTTGTCTAAAATCAATTTATGTATTTCTTTACAATTAAATTCTAAACATTTTTCAATAGCATTTGAAGAATATTTTATTTTACAATAATTTAATAAATTTGGTAAAATAATTTCAATAGTTTTAATTTTTATATCAATTGTTTCTTTTTCAATTATAAATTGAAAAACATAAGTTCCATATTGTTCATATAATAAAAACTTTATATTTTGAAAAAATAAATCTAATAATTTTTCTTTAACTTCTTTTGGAGCAATTTGTAAACATTTTTGAATAGTACAACAACCAAATTTATTAATACATATTTTTTGAAAATTTAATAAAATAAAATTATAAATATTTTCATTTTTTGGATATTTAATATCTTCAATATATTTTTGAATTATATGATTTCCATGAGAAGTTACAATTAATTTATTAATTGATTGAAATAATATTTTATTAAAATGCAAAAGAATTTGAGTTGTTTTAATTTCTAATAGTATTTTTTGAATTACTCTAGTTCCAAAAATATTAATTCCAATATCATAAAAATATTTTTCAATTAAATTTAAAAATATCATAAGATTTTCATTTGATAAAACATCCAAAATAGCTTGAAATAAATAATTTCCCAATTGATCACAAATTAAATTTATTAATTCTTTATTTGGATATTGATTAATTAAATAAGGAAAAAAAACTTCATTTGTAAATCTTTTATCAGTTTTTAATTTATTTTGTAATGCCCTACTTCCCCTTTGTTCATAAATTAAAGTTGGAGATATTTGAATAATTTTTAAATCACTCATTAAAGAAAGATTTGGTATTAAATTATTTTGTACAATAATATTTTGATTGTTTATATCTTCATATGAGTTGGCATTTGTTTTTATTGAAAAATTATCATCATTTGAATTTTTTTCATCCAAATTATTAAAATCATTCATTGAATAATAACTACATAATATTAATATTTTCTTACTATTTATATATATTTGAATCATTTTTATTATTATTGATTTCTTTTTCATGAAAAAAATCAGATTTTAAAATATAATTTCTACTTGAATACATTAATTGTTTATATTCTAATAAGTTTTCTAACATTTTAAATAAAATATTATATATTTAATCACTTGATATAATATTTTTTTAAATTGTATAAGGTTCCTTATATATTCAAAATATTAATTGCTAATATAATTATATTTTAGATTTTGATGTTTTAAAAAAAAATGCATATATTTTTTAATTTAGGTTTAATCTGATAAAAATAATCCCAAAAAAAGTTATAAAAGTCTTTAAAATATATTTAAAGTTATTAAAATAAAAATATTAAAAAGACAAAATTTATTTTCCTTTTAAAGGGACATTATATCTATTAATTAAAAAAAAATAAAATTTTTATATATTAATACGGTATATTCAAATTATAAATATTCAAAAAAATATAAATTTAGAAAATAATCCAAAAATAAAAAATATTCTTAAAAATTAAAATAAAATGTCTTTAAAAAATCCATTATATACAATATTTTATACTCATCGTTATATAACATCTCTAATAATAAGATATTCAATAATATTAATAACAGAATTCTTATATTATAATTATGGAATATTATATACAGATATAGATTATCATGTTTTTTCAGATGGGGCACATCATATATTAAAATTTGAATCTCCTTATGAAAGAGAAACTTATAGATATACTCCAATTTTAGCTTTTTTAATGACACCAAATATTTTTTTTTGGTATCCAATTGGAAAATTCTTTTTATGTACTATTGATGTTGGAGTTGCCTTTTTAATTGAAAAATTAATACAAATTCAAACTGAACAATCTAATGTTTCAGATGGAAATAATAATTTAGAAAAAATTAAAAATTTAAATTCTGATAATTTTGGTTATTCTACTTTATTTTATTTATATAATCCATTAACTGTTGTTATTTGTACTAGAGGAAGTGCAGATTGTATAATTACTTTTTTAGTTCTATTATCTTTAATTTTATTAGAGAAAAAAAAATATTTTTTAAGTGCTTTAATTTATGGTTTTGCTGTTCATTTTAAAATTTATCCTATTATTTATGCTCCTGCTATTTATTTATATTTAATAAGAAAAGAATATTATGAGGATAATAATGAAAAAGAAATTTATTCAAATAATACTTTTGTAAAATTAATTTTAAAGGGATTTCAACCTGTTAAAATGGTTTTAAAAAATATATTTAAATTTACTCCTTGGATGTTTATTTTTGTTTCTGCTGGAATTTTCTTATTTTTCTTAGGAATTTTTTATAAAATTTTAGGATATCAATTTTTATTTGAATATTTATTATATCATGTTGTTAGAAAAGATCATAGACATAATTATTCTATGTTTTATTATTTAATTTATTTAACTTATGATTCTAATTTATCTAAAATGCTATCTTTTATTGCATTTTTACCTCAAGTTTTCTTAATATTATTGGTTACATTATATTTATATCAACATATTAATTTATGTTTAATAATATTAACAATGATTTTTGTTGCTTTTAATAAAGTTATAACTGCACAATATTTTATTTGGTATTTATCTCTTTTACCATTAATTATTCAAAAAAATAAATTATTTTCTACAAAAAAATTTAAAGGAATCATTATGTTTATTATCTGGTTATTTTTTGAAATAATTTGGAATTCTTATTCTCATTTCTTAGAATACAATGGAGAAAATAAATTTTTAGAAATGTGGATTATTGATTTAGGATTTTTTATTATTAATTGTTATATAATAAAAGAAACAATAACAAATACTGAAATAGATTAAAAAGAAAAATAAAATTTTTAAATATATTATTTAATAACCTATTTATAAAATATTTTTAAAAAATTAATATATAATCAATATTTGAAAATATATCTTTTTATATATGAACCAAACATAAGAAAAAAAAAATCATTTTATGCTAAAAAATAATCTACATTTATTTAAAATTTAAAAATCATGAACAAGAAAAGAATAAGTAAAAAAAATAGAAACTTTAATTATAAAACAATTATAATTGAGAAATTTTTTCCATCATAGATTTAAATTCTTCATAATTAATTTGACAATCACCATCTTGATCAACTTCTTTAACAATATCAATCCATTGAGAATTATTTTGAATTTCTAAAGGAATTGTTTCTTTTAATTCATCAATAGTAATAAAACCATTACCATCAATATCAAATATTTTAAAAGCATTTTTTAACATTTCTTCATTTAAAACTTTTTCTTTTTGCATATTTACAGTAATAAATTCTGAAAAATTTATAGTACCATCATTATTAAAATCTATTTCATTAAATATTTCATTTGCTTTTTTAACTGCTTCTTCATGAGGATGAATTAATTCTAAACAATGAATTAATTCTTCTTTTGAAATCATTCCATCATGATTTGAATCTATTTTATCAAATTCATTTTTTAATCTTTTTATTTCATCATCAATTGATATTTGATTTGTTATAAAAGATAATGTTGCTTTTTGTAATGTTAAAACTGATGTAAATTTACTTAAATTATTTATTATATTTGTTTGATTATAATTAATTTCTTCATCAGATATTTTTAACATTTTATTTAACCATTCATTTTTTAATGCTTTTTCAGCTGAAATTCTTTTATTAAAATCATATGTTAATAATTCTTCAACAAATGAAATTGCTGAAGGAGAAATATTTTTAAATTCTTTTTTTGGAAAATTTAAAGGAGAATGTAATATTTTTTTTTTAATTTCTTCTTCTTTTTTACCACAAAAAGGAGGATGACCACATAACATTATATATAATATAATTCCACAAGACCAAACATCTGCTTTTTCATTATAATTATTTTTAAAAACTTCAGGTGCAATATAATATATTGTTCCTAATTCTTGAGTTAAATTACTATTTTTTGTTAAATGAACACTTGTTCCAAAATCTATTAATTTAATAAATATTTCTTCATTTTTATTTGGCATTGTTTCATTTTGTTTTGTTGTATTTTCACTAGTATAAATTTTATCATTATAATTATCTTCATAATCATTTTTAATATTAAATTTATTTTTATTTCCTCCAGTTTTAACAAAAACAATATTTTCAGGTTTTAAATCTCTATGAACAATATTTTTTTTATGTAAATAATTAACAGAATTTAATAATTGATAAAGAATATTAGCAGCAGTTTTTTCAGTAAAATATTTTTGTTTTTTAATATAATCATATAAATCACCACCAGAGCAAAATTCTTCTACCATATAATAATAATTATTATCATAATAACAATCAAATAATTTTATTATATGAGGATGATCAACTGTTTTTAAAATTGCTATTTCATTTGAAAAATCTGTTGAATCAACATGTTTTCTTTTTATTGCTTTTACTGCTCTTAAAAAATTTGTAAATTTATGTTGAACTTTATATACACATCCATATGCTCCTTCTCCTAATTTTTCTTTTATTGTATATTCATCAAATAAACTTTTTGATTTCATTTGAATAAAATTACTTCTATCAAAATTAAATGTTTTTTTTCTTATTGATTTTGAAGTTTCATTTTTTTTTATATTATTTTCTATTCTTGATTCTATTTCTATTTGGAAATTGTTTTTGTCTTTTTTTTTATTATATTTTTATTCTTACCTTGTTGTTTTGGTAAACAACTATAATTTCCCATTTAAATTTTTTTATTTTTGGTTAATTAATTTAATATATTTATTTTTTACAAATGTGAAAAAATTACATTGATATTTTGATTATTTTAAAAAAAGTAATTAAAAATTCGTTTAAAATTACATTTTTTAAAATAAATAAATATTTTATTATTTTTTTCATTTTTTTTTATTGATTATAAAAAGAAATTTTTTAAAATATTCACAATTAATTATTCTCATTTCAAAATAATAAAACATTTTTGTTATTTTATATTTTTGAATTAATTATTTTTCTTTAATAAAATATAAAAATTTAAAAATTATGATTAATTTGAAAAAATAATAAGTGAAAATGTTATATTATTCTATTTTTACTCAATAAATTACCTAAATATTGAATTTAAAAAAATATTTTTAAAAAACTGATTTTGAACAATAAAGAAGAAATAATAATTTATTATAACAAAGAAACTATATAAAATAAAGAAATTAAATATTTTATATTTTTCTTCATTATTTATAAATAATAAGCTTTTTCAGATTATATTTTATTATTTAATTTAATTGTAATAATGATATATTTAATGAAATAAATCAAAGTAAAAATTTTAATTATGTAAAATATAAAATTAGTTTTAATTTTAATTTTGAAAATTACTTTTCAAATACTATTAAAATTTTAATATTTGGAAATATTTTTTATTATATTGATCAACATTCTTTTTCAATAAATAATTAAAAATAAATTTAGATAAAAACAAATAATTTCACCTTCAAAATATCTAATTGCCTTATTTTTAAATTTATTATTAAATTTATATTAAATATTATTAATATCTATAAATTTAGAAGAATTATAATAAATGTTTTATTTTAGAGAAAATAAAAAAAAATGACAGGGGGAAAGAAGATTTTTGGGAAATTGGAGGATGAACATAATAGTGAGGAATAGTGCATTCTCAATATTTAAATTTTCATAATAAAAATTATACTAATTCAACAAATATTTTAATAATAAAATTATATTAAAAGATTTTGATAAATTTTTCAAAAAATGAACAATATTTTACTTATTTATAATCATTGTTATGCTATTAAAGAATTATTATCAAAAAAATGAATTTTTACCAAGAATAATATTTATGATAAAGATTAATAATGAAAAAAAATATATGTATAAACAAAATTATATAAGTGAAGGAGTATTATAATTTTTAAGAAGACATATTTAAAACATAATGATCTTTTTGATTCACAAAAACAGTTTTTTCTTTTATTTTCTTTTCTCAATATTATCCAAAAATAATTTTTTATCTTTTTAACATAATCAAAATAATTTAACTTAATGAACTTTTTATATTATAAAAGATTTTTTTTAATTTAAAGAAATAAATATTTATTTTAAATGTTAGAAACTTCAAATAAAAAATTTTATTTAAAAAAATTAATAATAAATTTTTATTTCAATTTTAACAAGGTGGACATCTCTTTCTAAAGGCATTTTCATTATTATGATAATATAAAGATATATCCATACAATCTGTAGTACAACTAACTAGTCTTTTATAAATTCCATATTTTACAAAACATTGTTTAAGAGAATTCAATTTTGAAAAAAATATTTATCATTTTAATTCATTTTTTCACTTTTTTTTCCAAATAAGAAAGCTCTTTGTGAATTGAAAAGTGCTAATAATTCTTTCATTTTCATATTATTTTTTCAATACATTCATTTAATTTTTTTCATCATAATTTATTGGTCTTAAATAATTAATTTTCTTATTATTTAAATTTCCTTATTAAAGTATTATACAGTATTATAATTTGATTTTTAATTAAGATTATTATAATTTTATAAATATAAGATAAATAAAAATCTATTTTAAAACAATTCTAATATTATAAATAAAGGAATTTTATTAATAATTAAAATAATTTTTATTTATATGTGTATATAATATTAAAAAAGATTTAGAAAAAGAAATTATATTATATAATTGTATGATTGAAAAAATTGATGATAAGATATGTTTAGAGATATATTAAAAATATTTTTTTAAATAATAAGAAAATAATATTTTTATAAATATAATTTTATAAAAAAAGCAAATACTTATAAACAATAATTTTGAAAAAAGGATTTATAAAATTAAAGAAGTTCTCTAATTGTTTTTCTTTAAATTTATTTAATTCTAATTATAATAATAATGTTAATAAAATGAAAGTTACGTATCTTTTTGATTCTTTTTTTAAATTACTTTAAATTATTTCTAATTTTAATAATATAAAATTGAAAATATGATTTATTTGGTCTAAAAAATGAAAAGCAACATTTATTTAAGAAGAACAAATAAAGAATTATGATTTAATTGTCGAATACTTTTTTATGAATATTATTGTTCAAAAATAATGTATTATATGTTTTCCAAATAATAATTAAATAATCTAAATGAAAATTTATTTTAGAAAATATTTTTGATTTAAAAAATATTAATATAATTTTTTTCATTTTTAAAAATTTGAAAGAAATAAAAATTTTTTATTTAAAAAAACTACTGGTAAATTTTTATTTAATTTTTTAACAAAGTGGACATCTTCTATAACAACTTTCTTTATTATTTTTATTAAAATAATCACATCTATCATGACAATTAGCAGTACAACCTACAACTTTTTGATAAAGACCATAATTTTCAAAACATTGTTTAAGAGAAGCTTTAACTGAATCACTTAAATTCCTTTCTTTACTTTTTCTTTCAAATAAAAAATATCTTTTTGCATTGTAAAGTGCTAATAATTCTTTTAAATCTTCATTCATTTTCATATTCATTTTTTCAAGACAATCATTTAATTTTTTTTCATCATAATTTGTTTTCCTTAGATATGCACAATTTGAAGAAAAGAATAATATTAAAATAAGAATTAACTTTTGCATTTTTTATAATTTTAGATTTTTTTAATTATTTATATTAAAACATTTATTCATTAATCTTAATATTTTAATTAATAAATATTAAATTATAAATTTTTGGGGATTGGGGATTGGGGATTGGGGATTGG
>JAJJKW010002229.1:0-10701 GCA_023805745.1 Isotricha sp. YL-2021b
TTAATTATTAAGATTTTTTCAAAAATAATATAAAATATATGATTTATTAAATTTGAAAATTGTCAATCATTTATTTGAATAAAATTTCAGTCATTTTTGGGAATTAAATTAATAATATTAATTTTAATTAAAATATGTAACTATAATTTGTCATTTATTTATTAATTATTATTCAAAAATGTGATGATTAAAAAATTTAAAAAATTATTTTTTAGTTTTTAAATTATAATAGTCATTTTTGGAGTTTTTATCATTTTCTTTAAATTCATCTTCTGATGGATTTAATTGTTTTATTTTAATTAAAAAAATTCCAATTGATATGATTATAACAAAAATAATTTGACTTATTAATGAATCTCCTAATTTATATTATATTTAATATAATCTATTATCAAGTTTCCTTTATTAACTATTCTACATTTCAAAGGCGAATATAAATTTATGTATAATATTATACAAATAATAAAACAAAATGAAAAAATAGGGACAACAGTTAAATATATTTTTAAAAATTATTTATCAAAGATTTCAAAAACTAACTCAATTCCTATTATAATTATAAAAAAATGTGAAATATTCAGAATTAGATAAAATATTTTAAATATTGTTCTTTTTTTCAATAATTAAAAAATGAATTTGAATTAAAAGAATGTTTGACATAACATTCTTTCTCAAAACCAAAATAATACATTAAATTTAAATGAGAATTAAGATAATTTAATTTTGATAAATCAAATTTTTGAAATATATAATCATAAATATCATTATCTTTAAAAAATTTTATAGTATTTTGAGAAAGAATTTTAAGAGAAAGATTATTTCTTTCTCTACAAAAAATAAAATCAATCCTGTTAATAAATTATATCTTTTAGGTTCTTAATAAAAATGAGAACAAGGATATCTTAAAGAAACATTAAATCCTGAAATTATCTTTTTATTAATATTTTGATTAGTAAAATGAAGATAAAAATACTTGTATTAATTTTGTTATAAATTATTTCTCTTCCATTTATATCTTTTTATAATCTTCATTATTAAAAACTTATAAATATATCATTTAAAGGATATTCAATATTTTCATTTAAACAAACTATTTGATTTAAATCATCTAAAATTCAATATTATTTTTTTAATTGGACAAAAATTTAATCCATTAAATTTTGTATAATTTTTTCCTTTTACTTCATTAATTGTTTTACATTTTTTTTTATCATAATAAATTTTAGTAGAATCATCACCATTATCTTCAATGGTACAAATATCATAATTAAACCATGTAAATTATTTTGATATAATAATGAAATTGTCCAAAAAAAAAATTTTAAAATTCCTTTACTTTTAAAAATAATATTAATACATTTAAGTCAAATATGTTGATTTTAAATTTAATAATCTTAAAAATAACAATAGAAAAAAATGTCCAATTTCCACCAAAAAACGTTTTAAAAAAAAGATTCTTCATTTTCAATCAAACCAATAATCTCTAATTTAATAACATTTATACCAATTATTATAAGAAATGTTTATATTTTAAAAGAATTTATTAAGCCAAATAGAATAAACCCATATAATTTTTCTAATAATGTTTGTCCTGCTGAAAGATTTAGAAATCCATTTAAAGAGATTTTCAATCAATATTAGAAACACTAGGGAATAATTCTTAAAAATATTTAATTAATAATTTTGGAATGAAACATTTAATTTATTATTTAAAGAATACTAAAGGAAAAAATGATAATTATTTTTATATTACATGTATATTTCAAATAAAACAATTATTTTAAATGAACATGATTGTAGTTACTTTGATTGTGTTATAAATTGTGTTTTATTTTTTAAAATTGAAGCAATTTTTAATAATGGTTCCTATTTCTGAATATATTTTTTTCAAAGTAATATAATTAAAGGTAGTATTTGGAGATTTGATGGAAATGATTTAAATATAAATTATGTAAAAAATGGAAGTGATATTTTTAATGAAAGTGGTTTTAATTATATTGAATTATGATATATTGATGCTATTGATAATATTAATTATATTTGTTATGATGTTTAAATTGAAAAAAAAGAAATTAGTTAAAAACAAAATTATTCAAATTCAAATTATAAAAATATTGAAAAAAAAATAATTATTATAAAAAAATTATATTATTCATATTATACTGATGTTCCTTTATATCCAAGAAGAGATGGAGGATATAATAAAAATGATCTTTTAATGAAAGATTTTAATACTAGTTATATTGTTTTTCCTATTGATATAACTTCAACAGATATTGATTTTTCAATTTATATTCTTGACAAAAATGATATAATTTATTCTTTTTTAATTCATTTTAATAAAAATTTACTTTTTTAAAAAAAAATAATAATGAATAACAAATTAGATAATAAAATGAAAATTCCATCTTCTGGAAATCAAATAATCTTTGGTGATTCTTTTGGAAATTTATTATATGTAATGAATAATATGAAGAGAAAGATTCTCAAAAAGATTTAAATTTTTTTGATAAAGGAAGTAAACCTCTTATTTATGTTCTAAATATTAATGATAATCAATTATTGAAAAAGATATTAGTATTAATAATTTATATAAGTCATCTAATGAAGATATGAGGACATTTGATGATGGAGTTTTAATTTGGGCTTCTGTTGGTTCTGATGGAAATATTTATGTTAATAAATTAAATCATATTTTAGAATTAAATGAATAAATATGTAATACAAATAATAATAATATTAAAGATAATTTTACGCATAATAATAATAAGAGTAAAGAATATATTAATAATAATTCTACTTATAATGGAAAGAAAAATAAAAAGACATTAAATAAAAGTAAAATATCTGGGATAGTAATTGGAACTGTTATTACTATTATCTTATTAATTTTTTTTATAAAAAAGAAATTATTTCTACGACTTTTAAAGAAAGAAGTAAAGATTTAAAAAATAATTTCAGGAAATTCAAATTATCCAATTTCTAGTTTAAATGATGAAATAAATATAAAAAGTTCAATGAAAAATATAACAAAATTTATTATTAAAAAAGTAAATAAAAATATAAATATTATTAATTCACATTTATAAATTAAATATCTTTATGTAAGGCAATATTTTATTTTAAAAAGAATAATTTTAAAAATTAAATAATTTTTTTCTAAGCTTCATTTTAGAATCATTAAATTTATTATTAAAGAAAATTTAAAAAAAGAATTATGGCAGATTATTTATCAGATGATAAAATAGAAGAATGTAAAGAAATTTTTGATTTATTTGATCAAAATGGAGATGGACATATAGGAATAAAAGAATTAGAAGAAATTTTACGTGCTTTAGGAACTTCAATTTCATATGATGAAATATTAGATTTATGTAAAAAAGTAAATCATAATTTTAATAAGAATGATGAAGGAAAATTAAAATTCGATGATTTTTTAAAAATATTTGTTCAATTTAAAGATAAAAATATTGAAGAAGATATTTCAAATGGTTTTGAAATATTTGATTCTAAAAATGAAGGAATTATTTCTTTAAGCCAATTAAAAAATGTTTTAACTTCTATTGGAGAACCTTTAAATAAAGAAGAATTAGATGATTTTTTAGAAAATTCAGGTTTAAATAGAAAATTAAGAGATAAGAAAGATGAAAATGATATTAAAATTAATAAAGAAAGTTTTATTAAAATTATGATGAATAATTGTGAATAATTTTTTTTAAAAAAAATAATTTACAATTTTTGAAGAAAAAAATGATGATTTATTTACTTGTTAATAATATGTTTTGTCTGATTGATAATTAAAAGAAAAGATTTGTAAATATAAGAAATATTGTTTTTATGAAAAATAATTCAAAGACAACTTAAATAAATAAAATATAAAATTTTATTTTTTTTTAAGTTTTTTTTTTAAGAAATATTTAAAATGTCAATTCCTCCAAATGCAATGAATGAAACTCCATTTAATGGAAATAAACCTAAATTAGAAAAAATTTCATCACATAATTTTGATTTAAATAATAAAAATTATATATTTACTTTGTTATCTAATGAGAAATATATTTCCTTTCATATAGAAAATTCTAATTGTTTTCCTAAAAAAGAATTTGAACTAATTTCTTCTTTTGAATCATTGAAAAAAATAAATATATATTTTTTAAATTTTGAAAGTATTAATTGATGTAATTATAGAAGGTATTAAAGAAAAAAATATTTCTTTTAAAATTGAAGATAATAAATGTGAAATGATTATTGTCAATTTAATAAATAAAAAATCATTTTCAATTGATATTCCTATATTAGTTAAAGATATGAAAAATAATTTTGATGATATGATAATAATAATTCAAGAATTACAAGGAAAAATTTTATCATTAGAAGAAAAAATAAAAAATTTGGAAAATGATAATAAAAAATTAAACAATGATTTAGAAATAATGTTATCATTAGAAGAAAAAGTAAAAAATTTGGAAAATAATAATAAAAAATTAACCAATGAATTAGAAATTCTGAAAAAATTTAAAGATGAAATTGAACAAAAGAAAAAAATGTTATTTAAGAAATCTTCTATAATTAAAGAAGAAGACTCAGAGATTATTTTAAGTTTTTTTGATAAAAAACCAACTAAATTTAAATTAATTTTTGATACTAAAACTGATGGAGATTCAAATGAATCTTTTCATAATAAAGTTAATAAAATATGTCCGACTTTTATTATAATTAAAACAACAAATGGAATAAGATTTGGAGGATATACTTCTAAAGTATGGGATAATTATGATACTTGGTCAAAGGATGAACTTTCTTTTTTATTTTCTTTAGATAAAAAGAAAAGATATAATATAATTGATCCAAATCAAAATGTAATTTATGGTTGTTCAAATAATAACCAATATATGTTTGTTTTTAGTTTTTCAGGAGATATTGTTATTTATAATCATTGTACTCAAAATAATAGTAATTATGTTAATAAATGTAATTATAATGTTTCAAAAACTTATGAATTAAATAATGGAAAAAAAAATTTTACAGTTAGTAGTTTAGAAGTATATCAAGTTGAATATTAAAATATAATAATAAATATTTTATTCAATAATAATCCAAAATAGAAAATTTAAAGTATAATTAATTCATAGTAAAACCAAAAAAAAAAATTAATAAAAATCCAAATTAATAAAACCCAAAAATTTAATTAACTAAACCCAAAAATAAAAACTATAAAAACAAAAAAAAATAAAGATAAAAAATTAAAAATAAAAAAAAGAAAAATAAATGTCAGAATATAAATTTGACTTTACATCAATAATAGACAGAAAAGATAAAGATGCATTAGCAATAGATGCATTAGGAAAAGAAGAATTTAAAGGATTTGCTCCATCAAAAGCAAAAGAAGGTTTTGATATAATTCCAATGTGGGTTGCAGATATGAATTTTAAAGTTCCAGAATCAATAACAAATGAAATAAAAAAAAGATTAGAACATCCATTATTTGGTTATTTTTCTCCAAGAAAAGAATATTATGATTCAATAATAAATTGGCATAAAAAAAGAAATGGAATAGAAAATTTCAAAGAAGAAAATATAGGATATGAAAATGGAGTTTTAGGAGGAGTAATTTCAGCATGTAATATTTTATGTTCAAGAGGAGATAAAATATTAGTTCATTCTCCTACTTATATTGGATTTACAATGTCTTTAGAAAATAATGGTTATAAAATTATTCATTCTCCTCTTTATCAAGATAAAAATGATAATTTAAAATGGAAAATGAATTATAATGATATGGAAGAAAAAATTAAAAATGAAAAAATTCATTGTGTTATTTTTTGTAATCCTCATAATCCTTGTGGAAGAGTTTGGGAAAAAGAAGAAATGTTAAAAGCTTTTGAAATTTTTGAAAAATATGATGTTCAAGTAATTTCTGATGAAATTTGGTCTGATATAATATTATTTAATAATAAACATATTCCAGTTCAATCAGTTAATGAATATGCTAAAAATAATACAATTGCTTTTTATGCTCCTACAAAAACATTTAATTTAGCAGGATTAATTGGTTCTTATCATATAATATATAATAAAAAATTAAAAGATAGAATTTTAAAAGAAAGTTCTCTTTCTCATTATAATTCAATGAATGTTTTATCAATGTATGCTTTAATTGGAGCTTATGATAAAATGGGAGAAGAATGGGTTGATGAATTAAAAAAAGTTTTAAATAAAAATGTTGATTTTGTTGTTAATTTTATTAATGAAAAATTTAAAGGAGTTAAAGTATTTAAACCTGAAGGTACTTATATGTTATTTGTTGATTGTGAAGAATGGTGTAAAAATAATAATAAAACTATTGATGATGTTTTAAATGGTTGTTGGGATGTTGGAGCTGTTATTCAAAGTGGAAAAGCTTTTCATGGTGAATGGTTTATTAGAGTTAATGTTGCTAGTCCTTTTGAAAGAATTAAAGAAGGTTTTGAAAGAATGGATAAATATGTTTTCAATAAACAATAAAAATTTTAGTTTTTTTTATTGGTTATTTTTTTAAAAATTTAATTATGTTAATGAAAAGAATTATTGCATTTTTTTATTTAAATAAAAAAAATTAAGAAATTTTAATTTTATCTTTTTTTTTATTGTTATTAAAGAATCAATCAAAATATACAAAAATTATTTATTTTTTTAAATATAAATATCAATTTAGTTAATAAATTATGAATTGTTATATGTTTTTTTATTAAAATTAAAAACTATAATTTAAACATCGGTTTTTTTTAATAGAAAAAATTGTTTAAGATATGAATTGATTATTTAAAATGTTATTTCCTATTTAAATATTAAACATTTTATTTTTTATAATTTGAATCATTATTTTAACATTAAGAATTTAACATTAATAAATTATTCATTTGGTAAAAATATAATTCATTACAACTTTTAAAGTACAAAATACATCAAAAAAAAATTAAAAAATATTGATGAAAAAATAAAAAAGAAATTAATTAAAATCAAAGAAAAAAAAAATTAAAACAAAAACTATTATTTATGTCTATAAATTTTCAAAATTTTTTTTGAATCTATCCAAAAAGAAAAAATCAAAAAAATAAACACCAGAAATAATAATCATTATTTCTGATAAATGAGGAAGATCATCATAAAAAAATTTAAATTTTTTAATTTTATAAACTGACAAATTCATCGAAAAATTTATCAAAATAATAAAACAAAAAAAGCCTAAATTAAAATAAAATTTTATATAATTTAACTTTGACTAATTCAAAGTTTAACTTTTTTAAATTAAAAAAATGGAATTGTCAAAAATAGAATAATTTATGAATATTTAAATTTTATCATTTGTTCTTTCTTAATTATCATGAATTTTCAATATTTTGATTCTTTTTTCTTTGATTTAATTATTTTTCTTATCATTTATTTATAAGTATTAAATGGATTTTTAAATAATCTAATTTTTAATTTTTTATTTATTATCTTTAAATATACTAAATTCTTCTTTTATTTGTTTAATTCATGTTGCTCATATTCTCAAGAAAGTTAATATTTTTATAATGATTAAGACATATTAAACTGAAATTATAATTATTATTTTCCTTGAAAACAATTACAATCTATTATATTATAATAAGAATTAATATACTATATCTTTCTTTTAATGAATGAATTTCTTTTCCATATTTTCATAATATAATTGTTTTAAAAACTTTTTTTTTTCTATGATTGTTTAATCATTTAAAATTAAGAATAAATTGTTTATTGAAATGATAAATTGAAATAAAATGGTTTAAATAACATTTTGGACATCTTATAACTATTTTTTTTTAATAAATAATAATTTTGAATAAATAATGATTCATGCTTTTCCATTATTATTTAATTTAACAATTATTTTAAATTAAAAGTATCAAAAAAGAATTTAAATAAAGTTTTTATATTTACATACATTCACTTAAAAATTCACATAAAACAAAAATTATAGGATTAATAATTATTAATGAAAATGAAAATCAATATATAATAAAATTATTAATAATAAAACCACAAAAAATCTCATTTAAAATTTTTTGACTTTTTGAATCTATAAATATTAATTTTTAATTAAAAAAAAATATTTAATAAAAAAGTTATTAATTCATTCCATAATACAAAAAGATAAATAAATAATTTAATGAAAGAAAAAAAAATTAATTTAAATTACACTCAAAAACAAATTGAACTTGAAGAGAATTATTAAGTATAATATTAGAATCAAATAAATATTTTCATATTTAAACTGGTTGCTGGAAGTTAATATAAAAATATATATTATCATATTATAAAATATAATACAAATATCTTTTTAATGTATAATAAAAAATGAAATGATTTGTATTTTTTTTCGCTAGTTCATAAAATCCAAAAATAATCTTAACTAATTCTAAGAAAAAAAATATACCCCAAATTTATTAAAATCAGCAAATAACTTAGATATTAACATATAAAATTTTTATAACAAAATTTAATGAAGTTACTACATAGAAAAAATTGTATTATAGAATATATTATTGAGTAGTATTATACATATTATCGAAAATCTATGAAAAACAAAATCATACAAAGATTGAGATTACAATGAAAAATTAACTCTTATTAATAATTGTTAAATTCTCATATTCATAAAAATTATAAAATCAATAGAACATGCAAATAATGTTTTAGACAATAATATTAAGAATGATAATTTATAGTGTGTACTAAATCTATAAAATCTGAATTATAATCAAATGGGAATTCTAATAAAATTAATAATAATAATAGGAAAAAATAATAAAAAATATTCAAAAAAACAAACAATATTATTAAGTTTTTAAATAAATAATTAAGAAAAAAGGACAATTTTTAAATAAAAATTTAACAACAATTAAAGAATAAATGAGATGAAAAATTAATTTATGAAAATATAAAAAAGTTATTTATTGATTGATTGATTTTTATGGTTATAATAGAATTCCTTAATATAATGAATATTATTATTAAGACAATTATTTAAAAAATATTAAATAATAAATATATGGAAATATCGATATTTTTTAATTCCTTAACTAACCTCTTCAAATGATAAAACATTTTTAATATCAATCAAAAAAATCAAGATTATCCTATAAATTTTTTAAGCAAAGATTACTATTTTCGAAATGTGGCAAAGGTGACAAAATGTGGCAAATATTATATATTTAATAATTAATAATAATATAAAAGCACAAAATATATAAATTAATAATCAATTATTTTTATTTAATTATATTTAGTTATAATAATTATTATTAAGGTCTCAAATAAGTTCTTATTTAAGTTTATATTAAATATTCTTTTTCATAAATTAAAACATAAACGTTATCGCTACTAAATTCCATTTTTGAAATATTTTCTACATTAGAATCATTGAATTTAAACCAAACACTATTAATTTTAATAAAACAATAATAATGTCCATATTTAAATTTCCTATATGATTTATGGTGCCCTTCAAAAAAAATTGCTTTCATTTTAAATAAAACAAAGAATAATTTTTTAAATTCAAACTAGACTCAAACGTTATTAAACTATTATTAATTTATATTTCAGTATCTAATCTCTGTAATGTTATTATAAGGTAATCATTTACGTTATATAAACAAATTAATTTGAAAAGAATTTTTTTCTTTTTTTTGCAACTCCAACACTTATCATCCCAGAGTATCTTATCTGCTTCAAAAAAATGATTTAATAATTCTTCCAATGTTAAATTCTCTTTTTCTTCAGGTAATAATAAAGGTATCTCTAAAAGATTTTCGCATGCATAAAAATTATATCCATAAATACATGAATAAGTAGTAATTGTTTGAAAATAAATAGATCATGAATATAGGAATGTTCTCTACTATAAAAAATTTATTATATTCTCCACATATTTCTAATTTAGTCTTATTTTCATTTTTATTTTATGATAAAATGACCTATAGTTTGAATATCAATATTGTCTTCTATTAATTCATTTAAAAATAATCTTATAAATTCCATTGAATCATGTTGTCCATTACTAAATAAAATATATTTATTAGTAAATATAAGTTTAAAATTTATAGGAGAATAATATAAGATAGAATTTTTTAAAAATGGATTATTTTCACTCAAATTTATTAATTCGTAAATATCGGGAATTAAATCTATGAACGCTCCAGTCAAATTATCTTTTTTATGATTAGTTAAGCTTGATAAGCTTTCTAATAATTGTTTTAAATAGATGAGTATTGATGTGTTCATATAACATATATTATTAATAGTTTCTAAGCTAATGTTGATGTTATAAGTACATTAACTAGTTCTTTTTTATCTGTTATATTTCTTAAATTATTTTCAAAATCGAAATATTTTTTTGTTACAATTATATAATTAATTTTAGATTCTTTTTTTATTTATTATTAAAATTATTTTTGAAGTATATTTAAAATTAAAATTTGTCACTTTCAAGAGTTTTTCATTACTTCTTGAATTTTCTGATCTTATAAATTCAATAAAGTTAACCCAATTTACTAACCTATGTTTCCTAATCTCTGTTTTATATAGTCGTTTTAATTTTCTAGAAAGATGTTTGATCTACAATCTTTTGGAATATATGAATAATTAAAGAATTATCTTTAAAATAATCACAATGATTTTTTAAAAATATTATATATA
>JAJJKW010002230.1:0-10694 GCA_023805745.1 Isotricha sp. YL-2021b
ATTAATTTTAAGATTTTTTTATTGAGATAAAAAAAAGAGATAATACAATTATAAATTACTTAATTTAAATTATTGTTTAATGATTTGGAAAATTAAATATAAAAATAAAAAAATTAATCTAATATTACTATATATAATTTAAAATTATTTAAAATTATATAAAAACAAGAATTTTAAAATATTATTTAATTAATATTTATTTTCAATCCAAGTTTCCAATTCAGGAGTATTATTAATAACAGTAGTAGGAATAATTTTCATAATACATCTTGAAACACTAAGATAATAAATCAATTTCGAAATAAAACAAAACCCAATATATATAGAAAGACAAATTACAATACATGATAAAATGGAAACAAGACTAATAACCAAATTTCTTTTATTATTTAAATAATTTAATAAACTTTCTAGACAAAGAACACTAAAATTATCTGAAACTGCAATAACATATTTATAAAAAACTGTTTCTAAAAGTTTAAAAGAATCACTTTCATATAAATAATAATTAACAAAAGGAACTTCACTTCCATCTTTTAAAGTAACAGTAGTATTATTTTTTAATGATTGATCTTGATAAATATTATCAATAGTTTCTTCAATTAATTTTAATATACTTTCAGTATTATTTGCACTTTGAATTATTTCTTCTTTAATACAAGAATTATAAGCATCTTCATTATTTAAAAAAACAACAGCACAAGCATCTAATAAAAATTTCCTATTATAAAAAACATCTAAATCATCATAAATAGAAAGTGCTTGAACAATATCTTGAACTTCATATATATTAATTAAATCAGTAAAATTTAAATTAGTTGTTGTCTCACAATCAGACATTGAACATTTAACTTTAACAATAGAAGCACTTGAATTTAATATTTTTCCATAAACATATTCTTCGATATTAATTATTTTATTTGTAGAACTTACCATTTCTGCAGTTAATATAAAAACAGGAATTAAAAATCCAGCAAGAACACAAAATAAAATTGCAGTTTGAAAATAAGACATATTTAATATTTTTAAAGGTATATTTTTTTTAGAATCTATATTAAATCCATTTGAATTAACATTATTTGAAGGTTGATTTGGATTTATTGTTGTTGTTGTTCCTTCTCCATTTTGTTCTTCATTTTTTTTATTTTCTCCTCCTCCACCATTATTTTTTGCTTCTCTTTCTCTATATTTTTTTAATATTATATTAAATCCTTCTATTTTTTTTACTGTATCTTCTATTTGAGTTAATTTTATTTTTGTTACTTTTTCCATTCCTTCACTCATATTTTTATTTGTTAAATGAAGTAAAATTGCATATGCAATACATAAACATACCATTAATGATGCATAACATATTAAAAATATTATTAATATTTTATTTGAACTTGAATTAAAATCTTTTAAAATTTGAGGTATTGTTCTTAATTTATCATATTCATTTGGTAATAAGTTATCATATGTATTTTCTATTGCCATAAATGTTATATAATTTATATATTTAAGAGAATTATTTGATAAATTTTCATTTGAAATTGTTAAGGAAAAATAATCATTTTTTAAAACTGAATTTATATTACTTAAACTTTGTGCTGTTGCTAATGGAAAACATTCCATATCATATATATCTTTATATATATAAGTTATTTTTTGATTATCCCAAAATAATTCTTTTTGCTTTTTATCATTCATAAATTTACCGATATTATCTTCTATATCTCCAAATTTATCTGTAATATTTTCATACCATGTAAAAGCAAATTGTTTCATTTGAGCAAAATATTCTATATTATCACTTATATAAGAATTAAAAGTATAATTTCCATTTTCCATTTTATCTTTATATAATGCTTTAAGAGATATTATAGTTCCTATTAAATTATTCATCCAAATTGTAGTTTGGAATAAATCTATATTTAATTCATTAATCTTTTTTAAGTTTTTATAAATATTTAAAAACAATGCAACATAAATAATTCCATAAATAAGAGATAAAATAGCAATTGATAAAACTGTAATTTTAATATATTTCAAAGTAAAAAAATTGGAAATATTATTTAATAAATTAGCTCTTATTTCTTCAATTCTATTTTTTTTTACTAAATCAGCATTAAAACTAGAATGACTCATTTGAGAAGCATTTTCATCTAATAATTCTTCTTTTTCTTTTTTTCCATGAACCATACTCATTTTAATCATATCATCTTTAAATAAATTTAATAATCTTTGAAATTCAGGATTTTCTTGTTTTAAATAAGGAATTCTACTTTGTTGTTCAATAATTTTTTCTTTTTCTTTATAATAAACTTCAAATAAAGGTTTTATAGCATTAGCTTTATCTTTTTTATATTTAGTTAATTTAGGATCAATTTCATTTAAAGTTTCATCATCACTTTTAGAACCTTCATTTTTAGCATCAATACATCTAACAACATAACTCATATTTTTAACTCCAAATTTATATTTATCAAAAGTAAAATTAAATTTATATTCTTTACTATTAGAATCTCTATTACAATCATCAATTAATTCATCTAATTGATCAAAATCACCATGAGAAAATAATTCTTTATATTTTTTAACTTTAGCAATAAAATCTTTTTCTTCATCAGATTTTTTATTAAAATCTAAATTAGCATTTTGTTGATTAATTTTAGAAGAATCTCCATTATAATTATTATAATTTCCATTATTATTATTATCATTAAATCCATTAGGAGTATTTCCTGGAGTAGGAGTAATATTATTTCCTGGAGTAGGAGTATCAATAATATTAACTTTAACTTCAGAAATATTATTATTAATATTATTATGTTCATTAGCATTACTATTAGCATTAGTACTATTAAAATTACTATTTCTTCTAATGTTACTAATATTATTTGAAGGATTAAATCCACTTGTAGAATTTTCTTTTCCTGAAATATGAGATAATTTAGAACCTTCTTTAACATTAATTCTATCATTATCATCAACTAATAAATCACTTTCACCAAATTCATCATTTGAATCATTTCCATTATCTTCTTCTCCTTCTTCTGCTGCTGCATTTGCTGCTTCGATTGTCATTGTTCCTGCTGCAATTGCTTTATTTTGTTCTGCTAATTTTAATAATCTTTTATTTGTTGAATCAGAATAATCTATTAAAAATTGAGGTAATCTTATCTCATATTCTAATTCTATATTCTCATTTATTTCTATATTTTCATTATGTATTATATTCTCTAATTTATCTTCTTTTTTCTTATCTTTTCCTTCCTTATTCTCTGAATTTATTGATGATGTTTCATGTAAGGATTCTATTATTGCAGAACTTTGGGTTTTTTTTTCTTTTAAATTTTGCTTTTTTCCTTGAAGAAATATTTTATAGAAATTTACAAATTTTTTACATATTACATAAAATGGAATGTCATTGTCTTGAAATAATATTTTATTATCACAATTTAATATTTTTAATAGTTTCGGTGACATTCCTTGAATATTAAAATGATGATCTAAAAATATTACATCATCTATATTTTCTTTTGTTATTAATCCTACAAAATATACACTATCATTTAATATTGGAAATAATTTTATTGCTAATCTTATTACTATAATTGCATTATCTTTATTTTTTCCATATGTTTTTATTTCTTTTTGATCTATTATTTTTCTTTCGCCTATTTGATAATATTTTTCTATAAAACTTCTATGAATTTTTGAAAATATTTTTGGCATCAAAGAAGTTAAATTCATTCCTTTTAATTCTTCAGGTTTATATTTAAATATTGTTTCTATTTCTAAATTTGTTTTTTCTATTAATCCTTCTTTTCCTTTATCTGCATTTACTATTATAATTCCTGTTTCTCTATTAAATAATATTGAATAAAAATTTTGTCCTATATGTTCAGAAAAATTTTCACTTTTTCTTTTTAAACTTTCTAAATCTCTTTTTTTTAAATCATCATCATTTATTTGTTCAACATAATCAAAATATAAATCAAATAATTCATTTACACCATTATAAATTTCAATTAATCTTTTCCATAAATTTTCTATATTTTCTTTAGTTATTCTAATTTTATCAGTTAAACTAAATATTTTATTAAAATCAATTTGTTTTCTATAATCTAATTGTGATCTTCTAAAAATTTTCCAAAATTCAAGAGATAAATTAATATCATTATTAATTTCATCAACTAAATTTTGACTAATATCTTCATATTTAAAATACATTGTAGCATCTAATTCATCTAAATTTGGACAAGGTTCATTTGAAGGTTTTAATTTTTCATTTAATAATTTTGAAATTCTTAATCTTAATCTTTCATAAGAAAATTGTTCTTGTAAAGTCATACTCATTTCTTTTGCTTTTTTACAATAAAACATTGCTAAACAATAATTTCCTATAATTTCTAAATAATATAAAGATAAATTTATTATTAAATCTGGAGAATATTTATTTGCACTAATGAAATATGTTGATATTGTTATTATAAAATTAATCATGAAAACTCTATCATCTATAAATAATTTACTTCGATCACTCCATTCATCTGTTATTGGTAAATATAATTTTTGTTTTGTTTTTGCTATACATTTTTTATTTGGACATTCTAAAACATGCATTTGCATTATTCCAGAAAATAATGCTTTATCTTCTGGATTTTGTTCTATATGATTCATTTTATCTATCAAGTTTTTAATATAGAAAAGTAAATAAAATCTATTATTTATTTTATAATATGGTGTATCTAAAAATACTTTTTCCTCTATTTTATATTTCAAATTAAAATAAAAATATAATATTATTAAACTTGAAACTAAATATATTATTCCTTTTTCTTGGTAATCTATATAAGCAAAAATTAAAAAAAAAATAGAAGTCCATAAATATAAAATATGAAATAATCCTGCATAAATATTAGTAGTTTTATCATAAAAAGGATAATGTTTAATAAAGAAATTAAATTGAATACTACTCATTCCAATATTATAAAATAAAAAAGTTTCTTTTGAAAAAGAAGTAACTTGAGTTAATAAAAAAGAATATACAATAGTATTTAAAGAAGTATATAATTCATAATTACAAGCAATTCTAGAATAAAAACTAGTTGATAAATACATAGCATCACAATAAAAAAATTGTATAATTACTGTAAAAAAAGAAGCAATTATAAACATAATAACTGATATAACAGCAGGAAAATAATTATCTTTTATAGTACATGAAATTCCTTTAAAAAAAGGATTTGTATCTTCAAAACAAAAATTACAAAAAGCCAAATCAAACATTATATTTGATCCTATATAAATCATAAATTTAATATAAAAATTTAATATCATTTCAGTATATGAATAAAATGAATTTCTTCTTATTTTATAACAAGTTACCATAAAATGACCTGAAAAAAAAAGTAAAATTACAAGAGCAATTACAAGAATTGTTTTAAAATTTGAATATTTGTTTATAAATAAATCTCTTATTCTGAATATTTTTTCCACATAATTTAATATTTTATCAGATTTTGAATTTTTTGGATCAAAAACTCCTAAAAATTCTGAAAAGAATCCTGAAATCATTTGAGTATAAAAAATAAGCATAAAAAATAAAGCTTCACTTCTAGAAGAATTTTGATTTGTAATTAATAAATCCATTAATATATAAAATTTGTGTTTATATGAAATTTTATCTTGAGAAAATAAGACAAAATCATTTGATGACATTTAAAAAAATTCTATTTATAAATATTATTAATTACTCATAATAAAAATTTTATTCAAATACAAAATTATTATTTCAAAGAAATATTAATAAAAAATGTCCTAATGTTTTCAATAAATTTTAAAAAAAATTTTGAACAATATTTCAAAATGAAACTAAAATTAGAATTATGAAAGAGAAGAAGAGATTATTAATAAATATTTATTTTAATATTAAATATAATTAGAGTTTTTAATTTTATTTGTTAAGACATTATAAAACTTATGATTACTGTTTTTATGAAATTTCAAGTTATTTCAATTTTTATTTAATTTAAATTCAATTTTTTTCTACTATCTATAAATTTGAAATAAACAAAACTCCAAAATTTATGGTAATTTATGCAATTAATTTTCCTTATTTTTATAATGATGATGTTATAATATATATTTAATATTTTTTGTCTTTTATAAATTTATTCATTAAAAATTATAATAATTTTTAAATAATTATTTTAAATAAAAAATCTTATTTAAAATCGGATTTAAAATTTGAATTTAAATTAAAAATTAAATCTTTCAAAAAAAATAAAAAAATGTCCTCATCAAATTCCCAAAACCAAACAAAATCATATTCTCAAAGTCCTTTTTTAAAATTTTCTCTTGATTCAAATCCAACAATAAATCAACCAATTGCAATATCAAAATTATTTAAACCATTAAATTTAATTCAGGAACAAAATTCTTCATCAACAATATCAACTCAAAAAGCAAATATAATTTCAGAGGATAATATTCAATTTCCAATAATTGTTCCTTCTCTTAGATTTGATAATTTTAATAAAATTAATATTAAAAATATAAAAAATTTCTCTGATTCAAATCAGAAAAATTTTAATAAAAATTGTTGTACTTGTACAAAAACAAAATGTATTAAAAAATATTGTGAATGTTTTGCAAATGGAAAATTATGTATTGGATGTCATTGTATAGATTGTTTAAATAAACCAATTTTTGAAAAAAATGAAAATGAAATAAATCATAATTTAAATAATAATAGTTCTGACAATATTAATGATAATAATATTAATAATAATAATATCAATAATAATAGTATTAATTCAGATAATTTAATTCAAAATGATATTTCTTTTGTTTCTTGTACATGTTCAAAATCTTTTTGTAATAAAAAATATTGTGAATGTTTTAAATCTGGAAAAAAATGTAATGAAAAATGTAGATGCTTACGTTGTTTAAATGGGAATAATAATAATAATGAAATAAATGAAAATTATTTAAATGAGGATAATTATTTTAACCATAATAATGATAATAATTTAAATGGAATTAAACCTGAAGATTTTATAATACAAACTACATCTGTTTTTATCAGTGATAAACAAACTATTATTCATGTTGAAAAAAAAGGAAAAGAAGATATGAAATTAATATCTTTAAAAAGAAATAGAGATAATCTATAATAAATTAATATATTTAAAGGAATAAAATCATATTTATTGTTATATATTAAAAAACACATTTATTTCATTTATTAATTAAATAATTTAAATAAAAATAATGTCTTAATGAGATACAAAAAACCGAATTTTAAAAAAATGTTAAATAATAAAATAAAAAATTTAATATAAAATCTCAATAAAAATTTCCTTATAATAAACTAAATAATATAAAAATAATCAAAAAAAAAAAAATAAAAAATTAAAATTCACAAAAAATAAAAAAAACAAAAATTAAAAATGATGAAAAGTAAATCAAAAACAAAAAAAGTGTTTGTAGATATTAACAGTGATAAAAAGCAAAATCTTCCTAATTCAAAAATGAATTCAAATAATATGTTAAGGCGTTTTAAATCTCATGAAGTTTATAATACAGTTAGAGGAACAAAATTAAAAAATGGTCAAAACCCTCAAAAAAATTCTTCTAACGACAACAAAATTTTAACAATAAATTTAAATCTTCAAAATTCAGATGAAAATTATCAAAAACAAAATTTGAATCAAAAAAATGAACATGGAATAAGATATTCTTCAAATTCTAAAGATAAAGAAAATTTAGGAAAAAATAAAATAAAAACAGAATATACTAAATCAAAAAGTAATCAAAGATTTTTAACAAATAAACAAATTGAAAAAATAAATTTATATATAAATTCTGGAAGAAGAAATCAAATGGATTCAATTAAAATTTTAAATGAAGAAAGTATTCAAGAATTAGATACAGAAGATAATTATAATTTATTAGAAAATGGAAATAATGAATTATTAAAAACAGAAGGAAATAATAATAATAATCCAATAAATAATAATGACAATGAAAATTTATATAAAAATTATTATAGTGAACCTCAAAAAAATATGAATGGAAATAATGAAATAAATTTAGTTTTAAATTTAAAATTTTTGGCAAGTTCAAAAAAAAATGATAAAGATTCTGTTCTTGAATGTTTATCAAAAAAAGAAATATATATAAATTATCAGAATGAAAATGGATGGAGTGCATTACATTTTGCTTGTGATGAAGGGAATTTAAAAATAGTAGAAATATTATTAAAAGCTCAAATTAATGTAAATTTACAAACAAATGAAAAAAAAACTGCTATTCATTTTGCTGCTTCAAGAGGTTATTTTGATATTAGTAAATTATTAATTGAAAAAAAAGCTAATTTAAATATTTGTGATAATGAAAAAAATTTACCTGTTCATTTATGTGCTTTGACTCAACATAATGAATTATTAAATTATTTATTAGAACAAAATCCACAAAGTGCTCTTTCTAAAAATTTATATGGTAAAACTCCTTATGATTTAGCAATTAGTGATGAAAATAAAGAAATTATTCAAAAATTTTTTCCAAATAATAATAATCATAATAGTAATAATAATATAATAAAAGGTAAAAATTCTAATAATAATATGAATAAAAATCATTCTAATAATCCTCAAAATACTATTATGAAAGAACAATGTAGAAGAATTAAAATTCATAATACAAATTCAAAACAAATAAATTCTTTAATGAAAACTATAAATCAAAATAGTAGAAAATCAATACCAAAAAAAGGTCCAACGACAACAAAATATTCAAAGCAAAAAAATGAAAAACAAAATAATTCAAATAATAATAATAATAATATAAATACTAATAAATATAATAAAAAGATGAATGCAAATGTTATAATGGTTTCAACATCTTCAAATTATACTAGTGGAAATAATACAGTTGCAAATACTCCACATTATAATACTACTCAAGGAAATTTTAATTATAATTCTAATAATAATTCTAAAGTTAAAAAACAACCTGAAAGAGTTAAAGTTGTTTTAGAATCTCCTAAAAAAATTTCTAGTGCACAACCTCAAAATCAAATAAATAAAACAAGAACAAAAAGTAGATATAATAATAATAATAATAATATAAATAATAGTAATTCTAATAATATTCATACAAATAAATCAACAAATAAAAATTTACATAAAGAGAATTTAAATAGTGGAAAAAATAAAAAGAATAATAATGCAAATAATAATAATGTTAATAATGTTAATAATTTATCTAATTATAATTCAACAAATACCAAAAAAACAATTTCTATTTTTTCTTCTAAAATTTCTGCTACTTCAAGAAAAACAGGAGGAACATATCCAGATAAAATATCATCTGTAAATAGTTCAAATAATAATAATAATATTCATTCAAATTTAAATAATAATCAAAATAATATTCATTCTAATCTAAATTTAAATAATAAAAATAAAGAATTAGGAAAACATAGAACAATATCAGTTCCTCGTTTTTCAAATTATCATTTAAATATATCAAATAACAATAATAATAATAATAATGCAAATTATAATAATAGTAATAATATAAATGGAAATGAAAAAGGAACAATAAATAAATTTGAAAGACAAGAAAAAAGAAGAAAAAGTTTATCAGATTCTCGAAAAAACAAAATAGTAAAAAAAAACAACAATCAAAAATTAAATAATTTTAATTTAATAGAAAACATAGAAATATCATTAGAATTTGATAATAACGACAAATTAAATTCTTTAAAAAAAGTAAGTTCAAACAACAATTTAAAAATAACAAATAATATAGTAGAACAGCCCTTAAAAATAAATAATATAAAAGAAGAAAAAAAATCCAAAAACCAAAAACCAAACATAATAACAAACAAACCAATAAAATCAACAATAATAAATTTATCAGATACAAAAAATCAAAATACATCATCAAACGAAGAAGAAATAATAACAATAAACAATAACACAGAAACAAATAATCCATCATTAAATGATAATAATATATCAAATCAAATATTATTAAATACATCAAAAACAGAAATAAAAGATAATTCAATAACGAATACATCAAATATTTCATCACATTCATCATCATCAAATAATTCTTCATTAAATAATTCTTTATCTTCAAATAATTCAACAGAAGAAAAAATAGGACCATCCTCATTTATATGTATAGCATTATTAGGTCGAGGTTCATTTGGTGAAGTTTATTTAGTAGAACATAAGAAAACAAATGAAAAATATGCAATGAAAGTATTAGATAAAAATAGAATAGCCGAACAAAATATATTTAAATATGCAATGACAGAAAGAAATGTATTAAGTATAGTACATAATCCATTTATAGTTAAATTAAATTATGCTTTTCAAACAAATGAAAAATTATTTCTTTTATTAGATTATTGTCCAGGAGGAGATTTATCAGAACAATTACAATTACAAAGTAGATTTTCTGAAGAAAAGGCAAAATTTTATTTATGTGAAGTAATATTAGCATTAGGAGAATTACATAAAAAAGATATAATATTTCGTGATTTAAAGCCAGATAATGTAGTTATTGATAAAGAAGGTCATGCAATGTTAACTGATTTTGGTTTAAGTAGAGAAGGAGTTTATGATGCAAAAATTGCAAAAAGTTTTTGTGGTTCAATTGCTTATTTAGCTCCTGAAATGTTAAGTAGA
>JAJJKW010002231.1:0-10688 GCA_023805745.1 Isotricha sp. YL-2021b
CTAATTCTATTTCATTTATTATATTATCATAAAAATATGAATTTGAATATTGATTTATTCCATCTATTATTATATTATTTATATAATCTTTAGCATATATTTTTAAATTTCCTTCATATGATTTTATCAAAATTATCAATTGTAAAATATAAATTAGATTATAAATAAACAACATTTTTTTATTAAGAAAATTTTCAATAATATATATCTTGAAAAAATTAAATAAAATAATGTTTATATAAATCAAATCTACAAATTTTTTATTGATATATTTCATCATTCAATAAAATTTTGTAAGAATTTTTAACTTTTTTTGATTTTTTAATCAACCAAGAAGAAACGTTACAAAAAAAAGTGAAAATTTAAATCAATTAACTTATAAATGTAAAAATTTAACAGAAAATACTCTCTACATAAAAGATAAATTAAATTAAATTAATATAAATAAAAAAAAATTTAAAATAGAATATTATTAATCAATTTGTTCTAAATTAGTTTTATTTCTTTTTTCCATTTTTTTTTTCTAAAGTAATTTCAATAGATTTAATAAATTATTATAAAGTAAAATTTTACTATTTCTTTGAAAAAATCAATTAATTCAAGTATTTTAGCATCTCTACCAACACAAAATTTAAACATATTTAAACTAAAATTAAAACAAAAAATAATTTAAAATTCAATATCATTTTATTAAATATTATAATTGTTTATAATAATTTCAATTTAGATTTTTGAGAATCTTGGAAACTTTCATTAAAATCCTAAATATGTTGATATTTAATTAATTGGAAAAAAACAAAATAATAAATTATAATATCCTAAATAGCAATATAATTATGATTTAATTATTAGTCATAAGAAAAAAATACTTACAATAATATCTTCCAATAATATATATTTAACTTTTTATAATATTCTCAAAAGTTAATTAGTTTTTAAATTTTCATAATATTATTTTGAAGTTAAATATTATAAATAAAAATCTTTAGAAAATCTTTAATGACTTTTTTAATATTAATATAAAAAAAATCTATTTAATAAAAAGGAAATATAAGCATTTCATGTTTAATTATATAATTAATTCCAGATAAATAATTATCTTAAATAATATGGAAGTTTATTATTATTTGAATTTTAATATAAATTACTTAAATAAGCTTTCTTAATTTTAAAATTGAGATATATAATCAAAAAATAACACATTTTTTTATAAATATTTATATCACAATTTGATAATAAACAGAAAAGATTCTTTTATCATTGATTGAAACAAAAATACATTGTTTAAAATTTTAATTACTATAAAAAAATAAATAATTAATTACTTAATTAATTATTATAACAGAAAAAAAATAATGAGAACTGTAATAAAAAAAATAAAAAAACATTTCATTTTTTTTGAAAATAAAGTTCTCCTAAAAAATATTTAATACACACACCAAATAAATTTTTTAATAAAAACAATGGAAATACATCATAATCATCCACCTTATCATGGCGATGATCTCCATCATCACTCTCACCACGAAAAGAAAGAAATCCATAAAAAACCAAGAATTTTAAAAGAAAAAATATCAGAATGTTCGGAAAATGACATATATGAAGGTGTAACAAATTTAGACATAAGTAAAATATGGTCTCCAATAAAAAAAATAGATTTCTCTTCAAAACACGATGTTTTTATAATGAATTCTGATAATAAATTAATTCCAATGGATGAACCATTTTTTAATAATACATTAATAATAAATAATACTTACAAAATACGATCAGATGGAGATTATTGTTATTTATTATTTGGAGATAAAATTGGAATAATGATTGATTGTGGTTATGGATGTGGAAATATAAGAGAATATGCAGAGAATATATGTAAAAAACCAGTTAAATATGTTATTAATACACATTATCATTTTGATCATTCTGCAAATAATTCTTATTTTGATGTTTCTTTTATGAGTTCTGAAAGTGTTAAATATTGTACTATTCCTTATAAAAGTTTTTCTGGTATTAATTTTCCAAGAGATTATCCTATTATTAAAGTTAATGATGGTTATAAAATTAATCTTGGAAATAGAGAATTACAAATTATTAAATTGTTATATCCTAATCATACTATAGGAGGAATTGCTATTCTTGATGAAAAAAATAAAATATTATTTACAGGAGATGAATTTTTATTTCCTTCAAGACTTGAATTAAAATATGTTACATTGGAAAATTATAAAAAAACTTTGGAAAAATTATATATTTACAGAAATAAATTTGATATAATATGTGCTGGAACAGGAGAAAAAGATGCTAAAATGATAGATGATTATTATAATGCTGTTGTTAATGCTTGTCTTGGAACACCAGAAACTAAAAATGAAGAATCTAAAAAATCAAATTATAAAAAACCAGAAATACCTGATAACGGACATATTGTTTATGTTAGAGGATCTGTTCGAAATGGAGATTGTACTGAAAATCCTCCTGAAGTTTTATTAAAAGGAGAAGAAAAAAATTATACTTATAATGGATTTAGTATTAAGTATATTGTTCCGGACTAATTTTTTCAATTCTTTTTAGTTTTAAAAAAATCTTTTAATATTTAAAAATCTTTTTATTTAAAAATTAATGGAATATAATAAATATTTAATTTATATTTTATTGATATTCAATAATTAATTTTTTATCAAAATATAACAATTTATTTTGATTTGATATTGGAAAAATAATAAAAGTATATTAAATAGTAAAAAAATGTATATAATATTAAATATTTTTTTTTAGGATTATCTATAGATTTAATATATCTTTATATTGAGAATTTTGATTATATGCTTTTCAATTACAATCACAATTTCAAAAATAATGTCACATCATTTTAATTATAATTAAATAAATAAATTATTTAAATAATAATTAAATAAGAAGAATGAATATAATAAATTTCTATTATCCATTTTATTTCTCTCTTTTTTTCAGATTTATTATAAAAATTGAAATTTGTTCAATTATTGATAATTCTTTTTTTCTATTCAATGTACAAATAACATAATATGGTTTTGAAATATAATTTGTTTTAATTATTCATTCACATATAAATTCATTAGAATCTCATCATAAATACTTCTTTGATAATATTTTTTCTTTTTCTTTTATTATACATAATTGTTTTGGGATTTTTTTTTTAAATAATATTCTTTATAAATTTTTTTTGTTAATCCTATTTTCCATAAAACTATTTACAAAAAATATTCAAATATATTTTTTTCTTTATTTTTATATACTTCTATTAAATTATATTTTTGTTGTAGGACAAATTTCTTCGTTACTTTTTTTGAAGATTTGTTTTTTTCTCAATATTTTAATAATTTATATCATTATTACTTAAACAAAATGATTTTAATGTTGTTTCAAATGATTTAGAAATTAATTCTTTTAAAGAAGTATCACTAATATGTTAAAAAATTATATCAATTAGTTTATATTATGATTTGGGAATTAATTGTAATTATTTGAAAATAACTATTTATTTTCAATATAATGTAATCTCGAATTATCTTTTTTATCTTTTTCTTAATATAATTAAAGCTAACTCTAATAAGATTAATTTTTATATAATAATAATAATAATAAAACAAATTAATCTTTGAATCGTTTTTTTTTGAAATTTAAATAAAATCAAAAGAATTATTATTTGACCAAAAAAAATTAAATTTTAATATTCCTAATTAATTATAATAAAAAAATAAAAATAAAAAAAATAAATAACAAACTCAAAATTAAAATAAGAAAGAATAATAATATTTTAAAAAAAAATATAAAAAAAAATTTAGCAAACATAAGAAGAAATATATTTCCAATTAATAGGAATTTCATCTGGATATTTATTTAATATTTCCCAATATCCATTAATTCCATTAGCAATACAACAAATTTCTAAATGAGCCATAATAATACCAACATCACATAAATTACAAATACTAGAACCAACAGAAAAAACATGAGCAATTTTATCTTTAAATATAATAGAATAATCTTGATTATTTCTTGCTGTTGGAGCCCATCTAATTCCTTCAATAATTTCTTTTTTAAAAAAAGTACATTTATCCTCAGTCATTGGTATATTATATTTTTCATAAAAAAAATTTTTTGACCATTCATTTCTTTTTCTATTACTAAAATATGATATTAAACCTATTTTTGAAGGATGTTTATATCCTACTGGAGAAACACAAATAAATCTTTCTGTTTTTTCATTAAATTTTAATTGTTTTGTAAAACATGATGAAGTATATGTTCCTCCTAACCAACATGTACTTAATCCTAAACTTGTTAAATATAATATTATTTTTTCCATTTTATATCCATATGCTATTTCGGATTTTTCATTATCTTTATCTGTACATCCACATAACCAATATTTATTTCCTCCTATAAAACCAAATGTCCATATTCTACTAAAATCTTCTCTCATTAATAAAAATCTTGATTTTGATTTAAATATATCTTCTTCTTTATTTATTTTATCTATAAATCTATCTATTTTATCACATAATTCTGGCTTAATTTCCTCATCTCCGTATTCTCTTACTGATATTCTTTTACTTATTGAATCATATAAATCTTTTACATTTGTTAAATCCATATTTTATAATATATTTTTTTTATTGATATATCGTCATTATATATCATTAAATGTATTATTATATTATTAAAAAAATAATGAAAATATATTAATTATTAAAATTTAAAAATGTCAATCAAAAAATTAATAGTATTTTTTAAATAAATAATATATCAAATATTATCATTTTTATCATTTTATTGAAATCATCATTTTACTTTTGTATGTATATAAATAAGAATTAATAAATCTGTAAACATTAACTAAAAATTATAATAAATAGTCATCTTAACACAATTAAATGTCTTTTAAACAATATAAATATTTTATTATTTTTAATTTTTGGTATTTGATTCTTTAATATTTTCAAATCTTTCATTATTTCTTTCAATATTTAAATCTTTATGATGATTAATTTGAGGTGGAAATTTCATATTATAAAATTGAAATCCAACAATAAATAATGCTCCAATAATATCAGTAAAATAAATAACTTCACCTAATATAATTGAAGCAAAAATAAATGTAAAAACAAAAGATAAATAAGTAACAGGTTGATATTTAGATAATGCAATATATTTTAAACAAATAACAGTAAAATAATTTCCAAGATAAAAAATAATTCCATTTGACATACAATATAAAACATATTTTAAATTAGATAATCCAAAATTTCCATCATATATACAAAGAAAAAAAGCAGGTAATCCATTATATATTCCTAAATAATAATTTTGAACATTATTATCCATTTTTTCTTTTACCATAAATTTTTGTCCAGTTAAATTTAAAGCTAAAAAAATTAATTGACTGATAGCAACAATAATTCCCATAAAAATATTATCATCTAAAATAGTTTGTTTACTTTGAGGTTTTTTATCATTAAATACAATAATAGAAGATCCTAAAATACATATTAAAACTCCTAATAAATATCTTAAATAAAATTTTTCTTTTAAAAAAAAAACAGATAATATAATAACTAATAAAGGAGTACATCCAGTAATAACAGTTCCTGTTGATAATCTAAAATAACTAAATAATTTTATACCTAAAGAAATAGTAATAAAATTACCTAAATTTCTAAAATAAAACCATATTATATGATTAACTTCATTATGAGTTGTTATATGAATATTTTTTTTTTTACAAATTATATATGCAATAGGAACTAATGGAAGACTTCTCCAAAATACTGCACTATGATTTGTAAATACATCTAAATAATATGATTGAAATGTTTTCATTTGTAAACCATTTATTGACCAAATTATTTGAGTAAATATTCCTATTGTATATGCAAAATTTTCATTTTTTCTTTTTATTGCAAGCATTTCACTGTCTAATATTGAACTTCTTTCAGATAATAAAGTATCATGGATTTTGTCTTCATCTTTCATTTAAAAAAAAATATTTTAATTAAACATTTTTTAATTTATTTTTTCACTAATTATTTTTACAGAAAAACATTCATACTTCATCAGTATTAATTTATACATTTTATTTTTTAAATGTACTTATATTTTTAATTAAATGTTTTTGTGATATAATGAATAATTGTGCTTAGACTTATTATTTTTATTTTTTATTATTTGAAGAAATCATTTTCAAAAGAAAATAATAATTAATTATATCATGTATTTCAATATTATAATAATATTTAAAGAAAAATTGAATTTAAAAATTATAATAAAAAAGTTAAATGAATTATCAAATATTAAATAATAATATATTAGTTTAATATATTTAAATTTAATATATTTTAATTTTATTTTAAAATGAATAAAATTAAAAAAAGATTAATTTATCTTACTCCTCTTTTATATTTAGGAACATTATTTTATTATTTAACTTTGAAAAATATATTTGATGAAGAAATAGAAATAACTTCTCAACTCATAATTTATCCTTTATTTTTTTTCTCATTATTATGCATAATTTTACTGTTATCTTTTGATTCATATCATAATATTTTTAATTTTTTTTATTTAGTTTATTATTTAATTTTTGGAATTTATGTTAATTTAACTTTCCCATTTTCAATTTTATTTCTATGTTTTCTTTTAAAAATAAATTTATCTTTCAAAATATCAATAATTCTATTTCCTTTTTCAGGAATAATTTTAACATTATATGGAATAATAAATTCATTTATAATTTATACAGAAAGAGTAACAATAAAATGTGAAAAATTAGAAGCAAAAAAATTAACAATATGTCATTTAACAGATTTACATTTAGGTTCAATAATAGGAAAAGAATTAATAAATAAATTAATTAAAATAATTAAAAATGAAGAAAAAAATTTAGATTTAATAATTATAACAGGAGATATAGTTGATGGTTCATGTCCTTTATCAAAAGATATTTTTTATCCTTTTAAAAAAATAAAAATACCAATATATTATATTAATGGAAATCATGAAGAATATGCTTTTATAAAAGAAATGAAAACATTATTAAATTCAACTAATTTTATTCATTTATCAAATAAAACAATTCAATTTAATAATTTAGTAAATTTAATAGGAGTTGATTATGATTTTCCTCATTATAAAGCAATAGATAAAATGGTTAAAATAGTACCAAATAATTCTCTTCCAAATATATTATTATATCATGTTCCCATTTTTCGTCCTTATGTTTTAAAAAATTGGAATATTTTTTTAATGTTATCTGGACATACTCATGGAGGACAATTTTTTCCTATTCATTTAATACAATATTATCATTATAAAATTTTAGATGGATTATATCATTATTTTAATCAAAATTATGTTTATTGTTGTTCTGGAGTTGGAACTACTGGACCTCCTATGAGAACTTTTTGTAAAGCAAAAATTGGAATTATTACTTTGGAAAATAAAAATTATTTTGAATAAGAAATATTTTAAATTTTTTAAGATTTTATTATAATTTTTATTTTTTTAAAAATGTATTTTAACTTCAAATACTTTTTTATTTTGTTTTTCTCCCAAAATTAAGAATTATATATTTCTTTTATTTAAATATGATTATTATTTTCCTCAAAACACAAATTTATATTTTAAATTTAATAATTAAATAAATGATTCTTAGAAGAAAATAATTAATTATAATGAATGAAGAAAATAAAATGGAATTAAAAGTTCAAACAAACATTTCTATATTTCTATCTATAATTATTTTAATTTGCAATATTATTATTCCGGGTACTGGAACTTTAATTGTTGCTTGTAAAATGAAAAATAAAAAAATAAGAAATGAATTCTATTGTAATGCTTTATGTCAATTTTTAACATTTCCTCTTTTAATTGGATGGATTTTTGCATTAATTTATTCTATTATAATTCTTTCTCTTTCTTGTAAAAAAATTCCTAGTAAAGATGATTTTCTGGAATTAGAAATTAAATAAACATTTTATAAAAAAATTATTATTCATTTTATTTTATTGTGATTAAATAATATAAAATACCTTTAAAATTTTTTGTTATAAAAAATATTATTGATTCTTTATTCAATTTATTATTATTTTTTGAATCTAATAATCAATCTTAATTAATATATTTTCCATTTCTAATCCTTCAACAATATCATTTAATTTATTTCTATTAAACATCTAGTATAAAAAAATAGCCATTTTATTTTAATTTATTTTTATATAAATTATAATATATATTTTTCTTATATTTAAGATTAAATATAGTTAATTATTATTTAATTTCACTGAATTGAAAAAAAGAATAAACTATTGTAATTATATTATGAAAAATTATTTCATTAAAAATGGAAAATGATATATTGAAAATAAACCTATGTCTAATGAAACCAGATTATTTTCCTTTATTTTGTGGATATTGTAAATCAAAAACAAGTTATAAATATGGAATGTATTTGGATTATATTCCAATAGATATATATGAACAAATGTTTTTTAGAGGTTGGACACTTTCTGGAAGTTGGTTTTATAAATCATCTTATGAAAAAACATGTTGTAAATTATATCAACCAAGAATAAATATAAAAGATTTTAAAATTTCAAATGAACAAAAAAAAGTAATGAAAAGATTTAGGAAATATTTAAGTGGAGAATATGAAGAAAATAAATTAAAAAATAAAGAAAATAAAAATGAAAAACAAGATAAAAAAGAAAAAATAGAAGATATTTATCAATTAAAAATATCCCAAAAAATAAAAGATTATATAAATTCTAAATCATATCTTAAAATTTTAAAAAAATATTTAAAAGAAGATAATGAAGAAAAATTACAATTAAATAAAATTAAAGAATCAAAGGTAAGAAGAATTACAAATAAAAAATATAATTCAGATTATTCATTTGATTTTATTTTTATAATTAAAAATATTTTAATATCAATATCAAAGAAAAAAGATAATAATAAAAAAAATGAGAACAAAAATAACTTAAATGATGATTTAAAGAATATATCAAAAGAATTATATAATAATTTCAAAGATTTTTATAAATCAAATGAAGAAGATATATCTTTTTGTGAAGAAACAGGACATATAAATTTTAAAATAAAAAACCAAGAAGAATTTAAAAAATATATAATTACATTATCAAAAAAAGAAATAATAAAAGAAAAAAATAAAAAAAAAACACAAGAAGAAATTCCAAAAGAAAAATATACATTAGAATATTTTCCAGAATTTATAACAGAACCTCAAATAAATTTACCTTTAAAGCATATTTACACATGTGAATTAACAGATAAAATTCAAGTAACAGGAGATGATGAAAGATTTAAATTATATCAAAAATATCAAGTAACAGTACATAAAAATAAAATAGAAGAAGTAACACCATTTAGATATAATACAAATTGGGCAACTTCAATATTACAAAAAGATAAAAAAATTCCTAAACCTTTAAATTTAAAAGATAAAACAAAACATCCAGAATTATATCCAGATTATTATGGAAAATATAATTTTATTCATAAAATAGATGGTAAAATAATTGCTGTTACTGTTAATGAAATTCTTCCAAATATTTTTTTAAGTGAATATTGTTTTTATGATCCTGATTATTCTTTTCTTGATTTAGGAATTTTTACTGCAATAAGAGAATTAGAATATTTAAAAAGTTTTCAAATGTTAATTGATAATAATTTAACTTATTATAGTATGGAAGAATTTTGTCAAACTTGTTCAAAAATGCAATATAAAGCTAATTTTAAACCTTTTGAAATTATGGATATTTATACTGGAAAATTTGTTTATTTTAATGATAATATTAAACAATTAATTCAAGATGGAAAATGTCATCATTTAATTGATAATGTTCAAAATCCTGAATTTGACTATTTTACTGAAATTGAAAAAGAAAATATTTATTGGAATTTATTTATTGAAATTAAAAATCTTAAAGATTATCAATATTTAGATGATTTTTGTAATTTATATTTAGATGAAAACAAAAAGAAAATAATAATCGACAATATAATGAGATTTTTAGATATAATTGATAAAAAATCATTTGAAAAATGCAGATTTTATTATGAGGAAAAAAGTTTATTTATTTAAAATATATTATAATCATAAATATTGCTTTTAAGCTAATTCATAAAAGAGTTGATTAAATGTAAAAAAGGTATAATTAAATGTATTAAAGTTTAAAATAATGTTTAATTAAAAAAAAGAAAAAACTTATTATCTATATATTTAGATATAAACAATTAAATTTTTTCAATAATTATAATTATATTTTTTTAAATTTCTATATAGAGATAAAAATAAAGATTAATTTATTTAAAGTTTCAATTAAATTTAATTTACATTTTAATTCATAATTCATAAAAAATCAATACCGACAACGTTAAATATTTTACGATACAGTAACGTTATAATTATATATATATATATAAATATAATATATGAAAAAAATAATTGTTGTTTATTTTTTCAAGATATATATTCTATTAATAAAAATTGATAATTTTGATAAAATCATATGAAGGAAATTTAAAAATATATGCTAAAGATTATATAAATAATATAATAATAGATGGAATAAATCAATATTCAAATTCATATTTTTATGATAATATAATAAATGAAATAGAATTAG
>JAJJKW010000703.1:0-10660 GCA_023805745.1 Isotricha sp. YL-2021b
CCCAATCCCCAATCCCCAATCCCCCAGAAAAATTAAAAAACAATCAAAATGTGAGAAAAAAATATAAAAAAATTTAAATTTGAAAAAAAACAATTTTTTTTTGTTAAAAAATAATTTTTAAATTTAAAAAATTTAATATTATTATTATAAATTAATTAAATATCATTAATAATTAACATTTTTTCCATAAATAGTTCTTTCTATATCTCTTACATAAAACATTGCAACAGTTGAAGGAATAAGAAAAAGTAATATTTTAAAAAAATAAGCAAAAGAAGTTAATTTTATAATTTTCATAGTAATTCTAGTAACACCTTTACTTCCAATTCCAAAACCAATTAAATTAGCCAAAGCCATTAAAATAATATATAAAGAGCAAAGACTATATTTTAAAAATCTAAAGAAAAAATTTTCATGTAAATAATTTAATTGAGGTTTACTAAAGAAATTTTTAACAATAATTTCAGGAATTAAAGCAAAACAAATAAACCATCCCCAAATTAATAAATTTAATTTTAAATCATGCCATAAAGCAACAAAAGAAAAAACAACCCACATATTAAATATTTTAGTATTTTTTCCTCCTAAAGGTACATAAATATATCTAATTAACCAAACATTAAATGATCTATGCCAAGCTCTCCAAAAACCTTCAAAACAATAATTATTATATACACATCTATTCATATTTTCTTCTGTTAATATTCCATCAAGCCAAGACCAAATTCTTGCCGTTCTCCAAATTACTGTAAATTTTAAAAATAAAAAAGTTAAATTATTAAAACTATATAATGCTAAATCAAAATATGTAAAATTGTTTTCTTCATCATTTAATATAAATTTATTATATTTATTTGTTAAGTAACAGTTTATATAGATATAATGGTTAAATAATTCAAATACAAAAAATGTTATTATATTTCTTATTATATATAATATTTTCTTTTTGTTAAAGAAATTTTTGTGTTCACTTTCTGAAAAATTATACCATTGGAAAATAAAACTATTGTATAATATTATTGGACCACTAAAATATAAAGGAGGATAAAAAATATATATTAAAAAATTTACAAAGGAAAATTTATCTAAATCTATTTTGACAAATTTTAAACATGTTAAACAAAATTCTCCTTTTTTACAATTTTCACAATGTTGTTTGGCTTTTTTTAAATCTATAATATAATTATTTTCAAATTTTTTTTCATAGGCATTTTTATATTCAATATTAAAACTAATTATTTTTAACATATTTAAACCAAAACAAGATTCCCATCCTAAGATTGAATATTCATTAACATTTATTCCAAAATCATATAATTTATAACCTCTATAAATTTCACTTGTTATTTTAATAAAAATACAAATTGACCAAGTTAAAAAAACAAAAATTTTACTTCCTATTTTTGGTAAAATTAAACATAATACATAAGTGGAAATTAATGTTACAAAAAGAAACAATATTTTATTTCCATGTAAATAATATCCATAACCAACTCCTACAGTTAAATAAAAAATTTTTGAAACATTAAAAATAAATAATCTTTTAATTATTTGAGAAATAGTAATGAAAATAAAAGCAAAATATAAAATTAATTCAAAATTTTTTCTAAAATATTTCCATTGATAATCACTAAAATCTCTATATTTACCTAAATAAGTATTATCTCTAGTTAAACCACTTAATCTAAAATTATATTTTTTTGCAATATTATAACTATGAAATCCTAATCTTATAGTAAAAAATCCCCATGAAATAAAAGCAAATAAAGTACAAAAAAAATATTCATATAAAAGTAATTTATTTGGTTTCCTTAAAAAAGTAATTTTTTCTATTAAAGTTGGTTTTTTTTGTTCCATATTTTATATAATGTTAAATTTAAATAATTTAATTTAAAATATAAAAATATATTCTATTTTAATCTATTGATTGATGCTCCTAAAATAAATGCGAAAAGTACTGCTATAAGAGTAAAAACTTCTGAGTATTTATTTTTTAATAATCTATAAAATGTATTTACATTATTTTTATTTTCTTTTTTCTCTTTATTTTCTTCATTTAATCCTACACTTTTAGAATATAATTCTTTTAATTTTTCTTTTGATTCTTGAATTTTTTTTTTAATATCATCAATTTTTTCTTCTATTTCTTCATTTTTTTTTTTCAAACTTTCAAAATCATTACTTGATTCAGATTCAACATTAGATAAATTAGATAAAGTTTTTTCATTAAAAGAAGTTGAAATTGATTCTTTAACTTCATTATATTTACCTTCAATATTAATTTTTTGTCCAATTTTTTTATAATCAATAGAATTATAAACTTGTTTAAGTTTTTGATGATCAACAATATTTTCTTCTGTAGGAACACATATAATTTGGAATTTAATTGGAGGATTATCTTCAATTAAATGATTACTTGTTGAAACTTGTATAATAAAATTTTTTGAAGGTGGTATTATACTAATAGAAGGATTAGCTTTTAATTTTAAAGATGAATTTTCATATACTTTTGCAATAATATATTTATCATTTAATTCATTTTGAATTGTTATATTTCCTATATATTTTTCTTGTTTAGAATCATATTCAATTAAAACAAAATTACCTTCTTGAGGTGAACTAGCATATTTCTCCATTTATTAATAATTAACATTCTATCTAAATTATATAATAAGTAAACTAAATATATGGAAAATAAATTTTATTCAGATAAAAATTAAATGCAAGAAAATAATGAAAAAGAAAATAAAAATGAAGAACAAAAAAAAGAAAAAAAAAATAAAAAAATAAGTTTATCAGAATTTGAACTTCTTCAAACTGTTGGAATAGGTTCATTTGGAAGAGTTCGTTTAGCCCATCATAAAAAAACTGATAAAGTGGATGTAATGAAAATATTAAAAAAAATAGAAATAGTAAAACAAAAACAAGTAGATCACATTTATTCAGAATATAATATATTAACAATATTAAATCATCCATTTATAGTAGAATTAAAAGGAGTAAATTTAACAGATCCAAAATATTTATATTTAATATTAGAATATGTTCCCGGAGGAGAATTATTTACATTATTAAGAAATAACCAAAATTTTCCTTTAGAACAAGCAATATTTTATATATGTCATATAATAACAATCTTTACATATTTACATAGTAAAAATATAATATATCGTGATTTAAAGCCTGAAAATATATTAATAAATACAAATGGATATTTAAAATTAACAGATTTTGGTTTTGCAAAAGTATTATCAGAAAGTGGAAAAACATATACATTATGTGGAACTCCAGAATATTTAGCTCCTGAAATTATATTAAATAAAGGACATGGAAAACCAGTTGATTGGTGGACAATGGGAATTTTATTATATGAAATGTTAGTTGGAATTGATCCTTTTAATGATGATGATCCTATGATGATTTATCAAAAAATTATAAAAGGTAAAATTAGATTTCCAAATACTATAAATAAAGATGCTAAAAGTTTAATTAAACATTTATTATCTTCTGATACTTCTAAAAGATATGGTTGTTTAAAAAATGGTGTTAAAGATATTGTTAATCATAGATTATTTAATAATTTTGATTGGAAAGCTTTTGTTTTTATGAAAATGATTCCTCCTTTTATTCCTCCTGTTAAAGGACCAAGTGATACTTCTTGTTTTAATGATTATCCTGATTCTAATGATGATAATGTTGAAGAATTAGAAAAAGATAAAGATCCTTTTTTAGATTGGTAATTCATTTTGTTTTTTTTTTGTATTTATTTTTTTTATTATAGCTTTTTTATATATATTTTTTTCCAATTTTTATATTTAATTTAAAAATAAATTTTAAACTTATATTTATATTTTTTTAATTTGATTTATTTTTATTTTTTTAATTAAAATGGATGATGATCTTTTAAATAGTTTAAAATTAGTTAATCAAGAACAGGAAAAAATCGAAAATAAAAAAATAGATATAATTCAAAATAATAATATAGAAAAAAAGGAAGAATCAAACCAAAAAAATAATATTAATTCAAACACAAATAATAATAATTCAAATGAGCTTCCAAAAGATGAAACAAATCAAAAGGAAAACCAAAATAAAACTTCTTCTCAGCAATTTAAATATGGGTATAAAATTATATTTACAAATCCAAATGAAGATGGTTTAATAGAAAGTTTCTTAAATGATCCTTCAGGAGAAAATAAACAACATAATGATATTTCAGATTATTTTAATTATGGTTTAGATGAAGAAAAATGGAGAAAAATTTTAAATTATTCTATATTAATGCATTATAAAAGACATTTAAAAGAGGAAAAAAAAAAATTAGATATGAAAAATTCAGAAAATACACAAAATATTCCATATCAATATCCAAATGATAATAATGGAATGAATAATAGAAATAATTATATGAACTTTAATCCTATGATGTATATGAATCCATATCCTCTTCAAATGAGAAATAATTTTATGTATAATATGATAAATAATCCAATGTTAAATAATATGAATTTACAATTTATGCAAAATAAAAAAGAATAAATAAAATTTATACAATTTTTCTTTTAAATAATTTTAAATTATAAATGTATAAAAAATAAATAAAAAAAAATTTTAAAAAAAAACCGATTTTGAAAATATTAAAAAAAATAATAAAATAAAAAAAATAAATAAAATTAAATGAAACCACTTCCAACAATAAACGAATCATCAAAGAACCAATATTCACTAACAGAAAATAATTTAGACAATAGATTTAACACACATCGTTTTTCAATGATGATGCGTAAATTTCAGAAGAAAAAATTGGCTCCAATAACAACAGGAGGATTAAATTTAGGAAGAATTCAAACAGATCCAAATGAATTATTAGAAATGGAAGAAGAGGAAAAAAAAGCAAATTTAGAAAATGAAAAATCTTTAATTAAAATATATGAAAGTAATGCATCTTCATTAATTCAAAAAATAAGAGATGAATATGATTCAAATGGTCAACCAACAGGAATTCCACTTACAGTTGATAAAAGATATGGTTTTGCTCAATTTCGAGATACAAATTATGTTGAAAAATCATGTATGAAAGAATTTTTTAATAAATATCAAAAATTTAAAATATTAAATAGAAAACAACCAATTACAAAAATTACTCCTTCTTTTGCTTTTATTAAAGCTTCTAATGAAGAAAAAATTGTTCCTAATCCTTTAGGTATTTTAAGAAGAAGTGGAGATGATGCAATATTAAGAATGAATTATCAAAAAGTTGGTGATAATTATGCAAAAGCTCTTGGAAGTTCTCTTAGATATTCTCATCATATAACTTCACTTGAATTAGCTTCAAATAGATTAACTGGTGATGGAACTACTTGTATATTAAAATCTATTAATGATAATAAAGAATTATTACCTAAAATTAGAGATTTAGATTTAAGTGATAATAAAATTCATGATAGTGATATTGCTGAATTAATTAATTATATTAATGATACTAAATGTAATTTAGAAAATATAAATTTATATGGGAATTTCTTAGGTGATGATAATATTAAATTAATTGCTGATTCTTTAGGAAAATATGTTACTTATAGATTATCTAATTGTAATTTTGGACAAAATAATATTTCTGATGATGCTGTTCCTGCAATTGTAGAAATGTTAAATACTTGTACTGGTTTAAGAACTTTTAATTTAAGTCATAATAAAATATCAAATAATTTTGCTGCTCAAATTATAAAAAAATTAAAAGCACATAGAGAATTAAAAGTATTAGATTTAGCATGGAATAATATAGGAAATAATTTTTCAAAACCAATAATATATGAAACATTAGTAAATCAAAATTTGAATGAGCCAAATAGAGTATTTAATAATCATTTAATAAATGAAAGTTTGCAATATGGTAAATTTATATTTAGAAGAAATCCACTTTTACCTCCATTAGATCAAAAAGCAAATGCGAAAAAAGATGATAAAAAAGCAGCAGAAAAGCCAAAAATAACAGAACCAAAAAAAGTAAAAGAACCAGTTCAAAATCCAAGTCAATTTGCAACTGAATTAGGTTCATATTTTAAAGAAAAAAATGTAACATTAGTTCATTTAGATATATCACATAATAATATACCAGCAAATGATTGTGAATTTTTAGCAACACAATCAAAAGATAATCATATAATACTAGGAATGCATGTTGATGGAAATGAAATGAATATTGATGCTTTAGGATTTCTTCATCCATTATATGATAAACAAGAAACTTTTTTTGCTAATAGTCAATTATCTTATCCTATTAGTAAAGAATATGAATTAAGAAGAAGTCATGTCGATAATGTTAGAAATTTAAGAGGATTAAATAAATGTTGGATTTGTGATGGTTATAGAGAAATTGAATTTAATTTTGTTCCTAAAGTTCCTATTGTTGATACTACTTCTCATATTGTTAAAATTCATTTAAATTTCGATGATTATCAACCTTTTGGAATGCTTTGTTTAGGAAATAAATATCAAATTATTAGAATGTGTCCTCCAGGAGAAATTAATTATTTCTTTACTATTGATACTATTCCTATTGAAGAAGAAGGTGAAGGTGGAAATAAAGATTATATTGAATTAAATGAAAATAGATACTTTAATATTAGTTATGATAGTGAATATATGGAAGAGTTAAATAATATTAGAGCGAGATTACTTTATCAAAAAAGACAAGAAAGAGAAGCAAAAGAAAAAGAAATTCAGGAGCAAGGAGGAAATATTGATGATATTAAAGATGAAGAATATGATGATCCTGGAATGAAAGTTTTATATACTAATCCAAGTCCTAATGAAGTTATTACTGTTACTATTAAAAAAGTTCTTAAAAAAACTATTAATGTTAATAGACATGTTGTTGATGAAAATTTCATTAAACAACTTAAATATGCCGAACCAAGACCACTTAAAATTATTAATAAATTTGTTAAACCTAGAACACCTTGGACTTTCCCTATTTCAATTTGGGCTTATTATGGTTATGAATTTGAAGGTGATGATGAAGAATATTTAGATCAATGCTTTAATTTCGATTTTGAAAGATGTTTATTTAATAAAGATTTTAAAGATCCTGCTCAATTAGAAGAATTAAGAAAAATGTTAAGAGTTAGATATAGAGATATTATTGATTGTTATAAATATTATGCTTCAATGAGTGGATTTACTGTTTGGCAAATAACCCAAAATTCATTAACAGAATTTATAAATAAATGTCCTGGAATGTGTGATAAAACATATGATATTAACAATGTATTTTTAACTCAAAAAGTAGTTTGTGCAAATTCATATGATATAAACGATAGAAAAAAAAATAATAATAAAAATTTAAGTGATAATATAGTAAGACATCAATTTATGAATTTATTAGTAAAAGCTGCAAAAGATAAATATGTAACATGTTTAAAAACAACAACAGATGTATTAGAAGCTACAAAAATATCATTTGAACAGCATTACGATCCAGCAATAAAAGGATTTGAATACCATAAATGGAGAATGGAAAGATATTACAATGAAGAAGTAGATTATTTTTTAAAATCATATCTCCCAATATTAGACGCAGTATATATGTCATGGGCAAAACAAAAAGGACCTCGTAAAAAAGATGTTTGGATGGTATGTGATGAATTTAATAATTTAGTACAAAGTTTTGTAGATGTAAATGAATATCCTGTTAGAGATAATCCATTAATATTTAATTATGCTATTAGATTACAAGTAAATGAAATTTATACTGATAAACATTTAAATATGTATTTACCTGAATTTTTAGAAGCTTTATGTAGAGCTGTTGATAAAGCTTCTCCTTATCCTCCTGGTGATAGTCCTGATGATTGGCCTAAAGAAAAAAGGGCTGCCCAACCTCTTGTGAATAAATTAGAAAATATTATTGGAAAATTAATTAAATTAATTACTCATCCTGATTATAAAGTTCTTAAAGAAAAATTCCCTACTCCTGAAAAAGAAGTCGGTACTGGTATTTATAACCCTAATTATGATAATCCATTTTATCAAGGTTATATTATTAAAATTAATCCTAGAGATGCTATTAGAAAAAAAACTAGAAAAAATACAAAATTAAAAACTGAAATTGCTCCTGTTGAAGGTTTAGGAGAGACTGAACCTCCAAAAATTGAAGAAAATAATATTGAAATGGGAATTAATAATAATGATTTAATTGATACTGAAGAAAATAAAAATGAAAATGAAGAAATTGTTCTCCCTGATATTACTGGAGAAGAAGAAAAAAAAGATGAAGAAGGAAATGATAATTTAAAAGCTGCTAATAATCAAGAACCTAAAGAAGAAATTCCACAAGAAGAAAATAAAGAAGAAAATCCACAAGAAGAAAATAAAGGAGATAATAATTTTCAAGAAATTGAAATTAATTATATGGAAAATGAAGAAGTTGATATTAAATAAAATTAAAATTTTATAGTTTTTTTAATTATTTATTAATTTTTGACATTATATTTTGATCATTAAATAAATAAGAAAAATTTGTTTTATTAAATTATAATTTTTAAATTAAAAAAAAATTAAATAAAACATATGACGTAAATTAAAATTATATTATTAAAAAAATTATGTCAGATGGAGCAAAATTAAACAATAAAGACACAATAGAATGTAATATAAAATATGACAATTCAGAAAGTTGTTTACGAAAATATAACATTCTTCGAGAATCTTTAAAAAATCATAAAATGAAAAGTATTCCCTATAGAATATCATTATTGAAAAAATTTTTAGAATTATGGGATAAATACGAGCCATTAGTAAATAAATCAAATTTAATAGATTTAGGTCAATCAGAGGCAATATCTTCAATGTATTCTTATGCAATAATAAGAAAAGAATTAACATTTGCAATAAGTAATTTAAATAAATGGGTAAAACCAATAAAATGTGACACTCCATTATTTATAGGATATGCAGATTCATATGTAATACCAGAGCCATATGGATTAGCATTAATATTTTCAGCATGGAATTGTAATTTTTTAACTTTATTTGTTCCTTTAATTCAAGCAATTGCAGCTGGAAATTTATGTTTATGTAAACCAGCTTCAATGTCTCCTGAAACATGTAAAGTTTGTATGATGATTTTAAATGAAATGCCTGGTGAAGTTATTCAATGTTGTGCAGGTAAAAGTGAAGTTTATACTGAATTACTTAAACATAAATATGATTTAATGATTTTTACTGGTTCTGCTTCTAAAGGGAAAATTATTGCTCAAGCTGCTGCTCCTTTTTTAACTCCTACTATTTTAGAATTAGGAGGACAAAATCCTGTTATTGTTGATAAAACTGCTAATATTGAATTATCTGCTAAAAATATTCTTTTCGGAAGACATACTTTCGATGGTCAAGCTTGTATTGCTCCTGAATATATTATGTGTGATAGAAGTATTTATTCTAAATTAGTTGCTGAAATACAAAAAAGCGTTATTGAATTTTATGGTGAAAAACCTGTAAATAGTCAATTTTTAGGAAGAATTATTAATGAAATGCATTATGATAGAATTTATGAATTATGTAAAAATCCTGGTGAAGGTGCAAAAATTTTATATGGTGATATAACCCAATGTGATAAATCAAATAAATTTATTCCTCCAATGTTTTTTGGTTTTGATTCATTGGAAATAATGGGAAAAAGTGAGTTAGCAAAGACGGAAATATTTGGACCAATATTATATATAGCACCATATGATAAAATAGAAGAAGCAGTAGAATATATGAATGAAAGAGAAAAACCATTAAGTGCATATTTATTTACTTCTGATTCTAATATTAAACAATATGTTAGAGATAATACTTCAAGTGGTTGTTTAGATATTAATGATACTGTTATTCATTTTTCTAGTTGTTATCTTCCTTTTGGAGGAGTTGGTAATTCTGGAATGGGAGCTTATCATGGAAAATGGGGTTTTCAACATATGAGTCATTGGAAACCTATTTTAGATCAAAGCCAGTTAATCATTAATTTAAGATATCCTCCTTATAATAGTACTAAAGAAAAATTACTCAAAATGGCTTTAATTAAATTCAATTATGGTAGAAATCAGTTAATTAATTATATTCTTTATTTTGTTATTGGAGTTGTTTTACTTGTTTATGGAATTAAAATGAAAAATAAATTTTAAGTTTTATTGGGGTTTTTCTTTTTTTGGGTTTTATATTTTTTAAATATTTAATTTGATCAATAATAATGGAATATTATTTGGTTATTTTAATCTTTTTTAATATGATGATAATTAAAAAGTTATTTAAAAATTTATAATTTTAGAAAATTTTTGTTATTATAATTTTTTCATTAATAATTAAATGTTCATTGAATAATAATCCATTCCTATCAATCAAAACACTTTAAATAACTTCAAATGATTTAGAATGTTGAATTTTAAATAATTGCAAAATTTAAATTATTTTATATTAATATTTAAAAATAAATATTTTTAAAAGAATGTTTTATTTTTACAAAAGAATTTAAATATTAACTTCACTTGTAGAAGCTCTTAAAAATATTAATGTAGATTCAAGTTTTTCAAATAGAAAAGTAATAGCCCAATTAAATGGTTATTTAAGTTATAGTGGAACAGTAACAGAAAATAATTCATTATTAAATTTATGTAAATCA
>JAJJKW010002232.1:0-10612 GCA_023805745.1 Isotricha sp. YL-2021b
CAAATAAATTTATAAATCAATCAATTCAAAAAATTCAAGGTAAAAAAATTAATAAATTAACAGAAAACATAATTTCAGTTTTAAAAGAACAAGAAAATATAAAATAAATAGCATAATATTAAAAAGGTAATAAATAAATAAATTTTAAAAATTAAAAAAAAAAACCAAAAAACAAAAAAAATATTAATTTTAATTGTCTAAAAAAAATGACTTCAATCGGAAAAAATGAATCTCCTCAATCAAAGCTTGAAAAGGAAATATATCGTAAATCAGAATCTTTAAATAAATGGAGTTCAAGAAGTGCAGAACATTATAAGAAAATAGCTCAAGTAGGTGAAGGAACATTTGGAAAAGTTTACAAAGCTCAATTGGAAGATCCAAATGATATAAATAACCACAAAATATTTGCATTGAAGAAAATATTAATGGATAATGAAAAAGAAGGTTTTCCAATAACAGCTCTTCGAGAAATAATGATATTAAAAAGATTAAAACATAAAAATATAATTCCATTAAAAGAAATAGTAACATCAAAACCAAAAGAAAAAAATAAATATCTTGGAAATGTATATTTAGTATTTGAATATATGGAACATGATATAAGTGGATTAGGAACTTTAAAATCAAATTATACAATACCAAATATAAAATGTATAATGTATCAATTATTAGAAGGATTACAATATCTCCATTCAAAAAATATAATACATAGAGATATAAAAACAGCAAATATATTATTAAATAATAAAGGAGAAATAAAAATAGGTGATTTTGGACTTGCAAGAATAATTCCTCCTTCATTAAAGAAAAAAATAACTAATAGAGTAGTAACTTTATGGTATAGAGCTCCTGAATTATTATTTGGAGAAGTTCATTATGGTCCTGCAATTGATATTTGGAGTATAGGATGTGTTTTTTCAGAATTATTAACTGGAGTTCCTTTATTTAAAGGTCAAAAAGAATTAGATCAAGTTGATAAAATTATTAAAAAATGCGGATCTCCTAATGAAAGTAATTGGCCTGGTGTCTCTAAATTACCTTATTTTAATAATTTATGCCCTAAAAAAGATTGTCCTAATGTTTTAAAAAGCTGTTATTTAGGAAATAATAAAGTTGATGATTGTTGCTTTGATTTATTAAGTAGAATGCTTGCTTTAGATCCTAAAAAAAGAATCACTGTTGATGAAGCTTTAGAACATGATTTTTTCACTAAACATGAACCTAGAATGTGTAAACCTAGTGATTTACCTAAAATTAGTGTAGATTCTCATGAATATCAAATGAGGAAAGAAATTAAAAATAAAAATGCTATGAATATGAATGTGGTTAATAATTTAAGTGGAAAAGGAAATATGATTATTGGGAAGAAAGATTATAAAATTGGAAATAATAATAATAATAATAATAATAATAATAATAATAATAATAATAATAATAATAATAATAATAATAATAATAATAATGCTATTCATATTGAAAGTAATACTATTGATAATAATTATCATAACAATCCTGCTGATATTGGTTTTTTAAAAATTGAAGATTTAACTGAAGAAAATAATAATAATAGAAATAGTATAAATAATGAAGAGAATAATAATGAAAAACTTAATAATGAAAATAAAAATAATCAAAATAATACAATTCAAGAATATAATAAAAGAAGTTATAATTTGAATAAAAAATATATTAATAGTCCTGATAATAAAAATCAAAATAATAGTGATAAAAGAAGTAATAATATTATAGAAAAAAAAAGTATAATGAGTCCAAATTTAAGAAATGGTAATAATACTATAGATAAAAAAAATAATATAATTAGCCCAGAAAAAAGTATTGAAAAAAGAAATATAATAAATTCTGATAAAAGAAGTAATAATCTAAGTATTGACAAAAAAAATAATATAAGCCCTAAAAAAAGAAGTAATAATGCAAGTATTGATAAAAAAAATAATATAAGTCCAGATAAAAAAAGTCATACTATAAATGTAGAGAAAAAAAATAATGTTAGTTCTGATAAAAAAAATCAAAAATATAGTAGTTCAGGAAAACATAATTCACATGTTAATAAAGTAGAAAGAGAAAAAATTCCTCATATAATGCATCTTGTGAAAAAAGAAAAAGAAAATGAGCATAAAAATGAATATAAAATACTAAATATTGAAATAAATAATAAAAGTCATGAACCTTCAATTAAACAAACATTTAGGTCTAATTTAACTCAATCTACTAAAACTTCTTCAAATGATACTTTAAATAATAATACTAGAACTATTTCTTATAAAAATAAAGCAGTTTCAAATTTATCAAAATCAATTAATAATACTAATTTAAGTAATAATATTAATTATAATAAAGAAATAAATAAATCACCTCATAGAGATTCATATCAAAAAAAAATATATGAATTAAGAAAAAGTATAGAAGAAATAAATCAAAAAAAAGACTTAATAAACAATAATAATAATAATTATAATGATAAAAATAAAAAAAATCAAAGACCAAATTCAGTAAATTCAACAAGTATAAAATTGCAAAACGAAAAAAAATTAAATAATAATTATATGAATTTTAAAAATCAAAATATAAGAATTACAACAGAAGAAGAAATAATAAATAAAGAGCATGATTCATATAAAAATTTAGCAGGAAGTTATTCCAATAATAATAGCAATAATAATTATTATTCTCAATCAACAAGAGGGAAAAGTGCTACAATAACTAATAATAATAATAAAACAGATTCAAATAATATTTATGGAAAAAGTCATAGACAAATATATGATTATTCAAATATTATAAATAAATATGCAAGTCTAAATCAACCTCCTTTATATATAAATAAAAATATTGAGCATATTCCCTATAAAACTGATAATGATATATCAAAATATGTAAAAAATAGTAAAAATACTATAGAATATAAATCTAATATAAATACAAAAAATTTCAGTTTAAGTAATAGTAATGTTTCAATGGAAAATCAATATAAAAATTTAAATAGTTTTAATACATCCTCAAGGTTTAGTAATAATTTAATATCAAATAAGAAAAATAATGATATATATAAAACAAAAAGTTCAAATTCAAATAATTATAATTATCTAACAACTGTAAATACACCAAGATATACTTCATCATCAAATAAAAGAACTTTTGGTAATACTATAAATAAATATTTAAATAATAATGATGTGAAAAATACTTTAAATGGGAAAAGTTATAATTTTGATTTTTTAAATAATAATAAAAGTATTACAAAAGGAGTAAATCCTTCATCTAATTTTAATTTAAAAACGAATAATAATCATTACTTAAATGGTCCATCTTATTTAAATACAGAAGGAAAATATTTAAAATATAATGAAATAATGCAAAGTATTGGGGGTATAAGAAATAAAGGAACTATAAGTTCAAATATAAATTATCTTCAAACTACAAGTAATTATAGTAATAATATAATAGGTAATAAAAATTATTATTAATAAAAAAAATAAATAAAATAAAAAAATAAATATATTCATTTATTTTTTTATTTAATTTGTTAATTTCATATTAGTTCTTTTATAATTTATATAATAACTTTATCTACTTATTTATTTTTTTTTTGTTTAATTGTTCACTTTTTTCAGTAATTTTACTTTTATTTATATTTCTACTTTCATAAGTTTCACTTTTTCCACTAATTTTACTTTTTTTCGTATTTCTACTTTCATAAGTTTCACTTTTTCCACTAATTTTACTTTTTTTAGTATTTCTACTTTCTTTATTTTCACTATTATTATTTGTACTATTGGAACTTTGATTATTAAGAATAAAAATATTTTTCTCATTTTCATCAACATCATCAATGTTAGGGTCTAATGAAGGACCAATATAAGTTTCTTTTTTCGGAGGATACATAAATCTTTCATTTAAATCATTTTTTTTATAATGACCTATTTTATTTATTATTCTAACTGGAACTTTATGATTTATTTCACTTAAAATTTCAATATCATCAATTTTCATTTTTAAATTTTCTATTTTTCTTCTTTTTAATTTATATTGAATTATTTCTTTATAATTTTCTACTGTTTGTAAATTATATTCTTCTGGTTCTAAAATATCTGCCATAAAACTTATTTTTTCATTCCAAAAATTATAATGATTTCTTATTTTTGTTAATTCTTGATCACTATGTTCTTTATTTCTTTTAATAATATTTTCTAATTTTGTAATTTTTTTAATTCTTCTATTTTTCTTTTCAAAAAAAGTGTGAAAATCTTCTTGTAAATTATTAAATTCTTTTTCAATTTGAATACCTTGTAATTTAATTTCATTATAATTTTCTCTAACTTTTTCATTTATTTTACCATGATTTTCAACTAATTCTTCAATAAAAGGAGAATTATCAACTTTTTTCTGATGTTCTTTAATTTTTAAAAATTGTTTAGTAATATTTAAAGAAAATAAATCTAAATCATCAAAAATTGGCATTATTAATTTATTTAATTTAGTTTTTTCATAATCAATTTTTTTTCTGTTTCCTAAGATTGAACTCATTGCTTTCATTGCTCTTTCTTTTGGAGTAGTATCATGTAAAGCAACACTTGGTTTTTCTACTATATCTCTTCCAAAAAAATAAACATTTAAAAAATCCATTTAAATTTTTTTCATTTATATTTTTATATTTTATATAAATGGATTCTAATCAAGAAAAGTTGAATGAAGAAAAAGAAAATGAAAATAAAGAAAATGAAGAAAAAGGGAATGAAGTAAAAAAAGAAAATGATATAAATCAAATTAAAGATACTGAAATTAAAAAAGAAAAAGAAGTTAATGAAGATAATAATAAAAGAATGGAAACAGATACAAATAATGGAGTTAATTATTTTTATACAAAATCAGATTTTAATTTAACTACATCATTTGAAGATTTTGAAAATAAAATCCAAGAATTAAAAGAAAAAATAAATCAAAATAAAATGGGTAAAACATTTAATATTACAAAACCAAATAATAAGACTTTTTCAGCTACTCAAAATTTAAATATAAATAAATTAAATGATAATACAAGTACAAGAAATAAATTAAAAGAATTATTTAATTTAATTGGAGGACCTGGAAAATCAAATGGAAGAACAAGTTTAATGGATAATAAACCTCCAATTACATTTAATAATTTAAATCTTCCAAAGAATAATAATAAAAAAACATATTCCAAAATTCCATCTACTACAAAAAAAATTAGAAATACTAGTTATAACACTAATAATAAATACAAAAATACTCCTGTTAAAAGAAATATTAATAATAATAATCAAAATAATACTGCAAGTAAATCTTTTGCTTATTCCACTTTTTATTCTAAAAAAAAAAATAATGATAAGAATAATAATAATAATGGAAATAATTACTTAAATTATTTTAAACCAATTGTAGTTAATTCAATCAGAAATACTTCATTTAATAAAAAAGACAAGAAAAAAAAAGAAAATATTTTTAATAAAAAATATTATAGAAATGAATTAGATAATTTTAATTATTTATTATTTGGAGATTCTAATGCAAAAAAATATGGAAAAAAAGATGAAGAAACAATTGATCCTTTTTTTAATCCTCCTACAAAAACAACATCAAATCAAAAAAACACTTTTAGAACAATCAATGGAGGAGATAATTTTTTTTCCTCAAAATATACTGGAGTAAATACCAACGTCCCAAAAATTAATATGATAGTATAAAAAAAAATAATTCCTTTAAATAAAATTCATTTAATATTTATTATTAACATTTTTATTTTTTAGAAAAAAAGAATTTGAGTTGTAATAAAAAAATAAAATAATCTTAAAAACAAAAAAAAAGAAAATGGATGATTTAATATTAATAATAGATATGCAAAATGTATATTTACCAGGTCAAGCATGGGGATGTCCAAATATAAAAAAAGCAATATTTAATATATTATCAATAATAAAAAGAATCCAAAAAAATATAGTATTTACAAAGTTTATAGCATCAGAAAATCCAAAAGGAGTATGGAAAGAGTATAATAAAATAAATGAGGCAATAATAAAAAATAAATATTTAAATGAAATAATATCTGATTTTACTGTTTTATCAAAGAAATTTCCATGTTATAATAAATCAACTTATAGTTCAATGACAGTTCCTGAAATAAGAGAATTAGCTTTAAAACATAAAAGATTAGTTATTACTGGAGTTGTTGCTGAATGTTGTGTTTTAAGTACTTGTTTTCAAGCAATTGATTTAGGTTGTAAAATTATTTATCTTACTGATGCTGTTGCTGGAATTGATGATGAAACTGAAAAATCTGTTGTTAAAGTTCTTATTGGATTATTTCCTTTACATGTAGAAATTATGACTACTAATGAATATTTAAAAAATATTAAAGATGAATAAACGGTTTAATAAAAAAAAAATTCTCTTTTAAAACAATAATTTATATAAATATATAAAAAATGAATTAATCAAATAAATAAAAAAAAGAAAAAAAGACAATTTTTATTCATCATCATCTTCTTTATTTTCATTACTACCTTTTTGAGAAGGAATATTAGATTTAACAGATTTATTTCTATTACTTTCTAAATCTTGTGGTCTAGAACTAATATCACCTTCCATAATTAATTTAGCAAAATCAGAACAAAATTGAATAGTATTTAATTGATACATATGAGTCCATCTTGCATTTTCATTTAAAAAATCAATAGCTTCTCCATCAACATCATAAATTCCATTCATTATTTCAATTTCATCACTCTTTCCATCATATAGTTTATTATAATTTTGTTCTGAAGAATAAACCATTAAACCATATAATTTACTTTTTTTATAATAATCTTTATATTTTGGAGGAGAATTTACAAATGAATTTCTAAATATATTATGTAATATTTGAATTAGGAAATTAAAATTATATTGAAGATTATTTCTAATATTCATTTTTTTCTTTTTATAATATAATAATTTTGTATCTTTATTTTTACCTGTTATTCCTTCAATTAAATTTAATTGATCATCATTATTATTATTACTTGATAAAGTTCCCATTTGAGAAATTTTTTTTGGAGTTCTTCCATTATTTAAAATAAGTTTACTTTTTCTTCTACTTGGAGATTTTCCTTTAATTTCTTGATCTAAAATTTCAGAAACAGGATTTCCCATATCTCTAATTTTAGGAAAATAATTTAAATAATTTTTAAAAATATCAATTAATAAAACTCGATATAATATAAGAAATCCAATTAATAAAGCTTGTCTCTCTATATTCATATTATTTAATTTACAATTAATATCAAATTCAAGTCTATTAAATTCAAAAGTAGTTAAAAAACCAGGAGGTAAAGTACTTTTTTCTTTTATATAACTTTTAAATAAAGTTTTTATTCCTTCTGGAATATCATTTTTTTGAACAAAAGCAGAAGAAAGATCATTAAATAATTGATGAACAAAAGATTTAACAACAAAAATAGAATTTTCTCTGATTTTTGCATCATTTGAACTTAAATTAATTTTTTCACCTAAAAATTTTACACAAAAACTTTCTAAATTACCTAAAATTCTCAAAATGAAATTTTTAATTTCATTAATATTAGCTTTTGTAGCTTGAACATAAGTAAATTCATTTTTTTTTAAATTTTTACTTGCCATTGAATTAGCTCTTAAATCTAAACAAAAATCATTAAAGTAAACAATTTTTTTAATAATATTTCTAATTTCATTATTTCTTCTTCTAACTTTTCTTTGACCTTCAGGTCCTAATTTTTCTATTTTTTCAACTAATTTATTATATTCTTCTTGTTTTTTCTTTAAATCAGCAGCAGAAACAACAGTTGAAGTTGGATAATGAACTATTTCTCCATTTTTTAAAACATCTTCTATTTTTTTTGGAATACCATATTTTACTGTTTTATTTTCTAACATACTTCTTATTTTATTATCTCTTGTTACTAATTGATCTAAAACTTTTTTTTGATGAGGAAAACAATTGTCTTCATCTAATTGAACTGGTCTTTGAAAAAAATATCTTATTGGACGATAATAAAATAAACTATTTGGATAATTATAACAAAAATTTCCTACATCATTTGGATATAATGGATAATTTACAAAAGGATTATTTGCACTTATTGAACGAATTAAACGATTTTGTACATAACCTAAACTCTTTTCTATTTGATTATTATGTTCTATTTGAAGTTGAGGATTTATTTGAGGATAAATATATGGTAAGTTTATCATTTTTAATTTTATTAATTATTTTGGTATATTTTTTTAATTATTTTTTTTATTTAATTATTGAAAATTTTTAAAAAATGAAAATTAAATTATTATGGATATTGAAGGTATTTCTGGTAATTTAACGAATTTTGGTAAATCTATTAATAATGTTAATAATCATTCAATATTATTTAATAATTCAAAAACTAAAAATTTTAAAGGAATAAAAAAATTAGATTTAAGAGGAATTGAACAACATAAAAATGAACAAGAAATACAAAAAAATAATGTTCAAAATAAACAAGAAAATGGAAATTTTCCAGAAAAACAAATTTCAAGTGATTTAGAAAGATATATTGAATTTTTATCAACTGAAGATAAATTATGTGATAAATTATTAAATTTTCAAATTCCTTATTTTTTTTTAGGAATCAATTCTAAACAAAGTTTAAATAGTAATGGAAAAGAAGTTTTACAAAATCATATGAAAAATAAAGAAGATTTTATTTCTAAATATGAAAAAAAATTTGAAAGTAATAATAATCAAAATAATAATAATATTAATTTATCTTCTTCATTAGGAACTATTCCAATATTTAATGGACAAAAAATTTCAATAAATTCTTCTTTATATAAAAAAAATAAATTTTTAAAATAAAAATAAATATAAAAAAAATATAAAATAATATTTTTAAATGGGAAATACAACAAATAAAATAGAAAAAGATTATTTAAATTTATCGAAAAAGAAATTAAGATTATATTATAGAGAATTATATAAAAATCCAATAAATACTCATATGTCATTAGACAAAAAATATTTTGATAAAATAGTTTCAGTAAGAAGTAATATATTATCAATGGAAAAATTAAAAACAGTAAATTGGAAAAAATATATGATAAATTATTTTGAAAGAATTTCAAGAGAACAAAATTTAAATTGGTATTATGAACTTTCTTTAGAAGTTGAAAATGAAATATTTTTTTCTGAAAAAAAATATACTTCTTCTGCTTTTTATAAAGATTTTGAATTAAAAAATAAACCTAATATACTTGAAAATTTATGTATTTATGAAAATGAAATAAATGATTATGAAGAAAAATTAATTAATAAATTATCAAATAATATTGTTAGAGATGATGATGAAAATAATTTAAATTTATCTAAAATAAATTTAAATCAATCAAATAATGAAAATTTAAGAATGACAATAAATTCATTAATAGATGAATCTTTTAATTCAAATGAATTAGATACAGATATAATAAATATTAAAAAAAGAGTTAAAGAAATTTTAAAAATATTTAAAGAACATTTAAAAAATAGAGATCATCCTATTTATATTCTTATTCAACTTTTTGAAAAAAAAATTTCTAATATTCTAAAACAAAAAATTACATATTTTATAAATATAAAAGATAAAAATGAAGAATATAAAAATAATTTAAAAAATACTTGTAATGATTTTATTATTCATATTCAAAATTTTATAATTAAATGTCAAACTGCAATTAAATTAATGTATTCAAAATCAATTGATATACAATGTTTTTATGAAGAAAAAGATGAAACAATAAATATAATATCAAAAGTTTTATTTAATATGGGTAATTTATATAAACATTTATATAATTTATTTTCTTTATATTTAAATGATGAAATAATAAATTTTGGAAAAATTTTAAAAATTGTTCAAAAATTAACTCCAAAAGATTTAAAAATTCCAAATAAATTTTCTTTAGATGAAGAAACTCAAAAATTAAAAGAAGAAATATTAGAACAAAATAAAAAGAATATACAAATAAATAATAAAAATAATGAAGATATAGATTATTTGAAAAATTCAATTGAAAAAATAAAAAAAATAAAATATATAAAAGTTCCATATGAAAAAATGATGAAATTAGCATCAATAAGTAATTCAATAACAAAAAGTGTAAATAATTATTGGAAAGGAATGGAAAAAATAATAAGTCCAAATTTTTTAAATATAACAGCTGATGAATTAATGATAATATTTATATTAATAATAATAAAAGCAAATTATCCACAATTATTAATTCATCAATATTTTATTACTTCTTTTACAACAAAAACTACTCAATCAACAACAATTGGTTATTATAATATTACTATTAAAGCTTCTATTGATTATATTATTGATGAAATTATTCAAGAATATAAATTAGAAGAAGAATTAAATCAAATTGAAGATTTAAATATTAATTTTATTGAAATTGAAAAAGAAGATTATAATAATGATACAATATCAACTCAAAGTAAAATAAAAACAAATTTTTCAATAGAAATATAATATATATTTAATATATAAATTGAATATAAAATAATAAATTTTTATATAAACAATATCTATGAATATATCCA
>JAJJKW010001532.1:0-80460 GCA_023805745.1 Isotricha sp. YL-2021b
GTCCACGCCGCAAGTGAGTTCAAGTTCTGGGTCGTCATAAATCATCTTGCAAAGTATTTGGCCCATGTGACCCATGCAGCCGCTAACCAATACCTTCATTTTTATCCTTTCGGGCTCCGCAAGCGTTCGCCCCTACAAGGGACGACAGAATGTAGTCCCCTACAAAGTTTATTGTAGGGGCGGATATCATCCGCCCGCCTTGTAGGGGCGAGCACTGCGAGCCCAATAAAGTAAAAATAGTGTTTTAGTATATATAAAAATGTGTTATAATTTAGACTATGAAAATGAAACTATCTGACTTTGTTGCAGATTTTCTTGTGAAAAATAATATAAGCAAAGGCTTTACAGTTGTTGGTGGTGGAGCAATGCATTTGAATGATTCATTTGGACATAAAGATGGATTAAATATTTTGTATTGCCATCATGAACAGGCATGCAGCATAGCGGCAGAAGCTTATGCAAGACTTAACAATAAGCCAGCGCTTGTAAATGTAACTACAGGACCTGGCGGTATAAATGCACTTAATGGTGTGGCATCTGCGTATCTTGACTCGCTCCCTATGATAGTTATAAGTGGACAAGTTAGATATGACACAACAATCGCATATGCGAAGAAAAATGATGGTGCATCACTTCGTTCGCTTGGTGACCAAGAGTTTAATATAGTAGATACAGTAAAGACTATGACTAAGTATGCTGTGATGATAGATAATCCTGATGAGATAAAATATCATCTTGAGAGAGCACTTTATCTTTCTACGCATGGAAGGATGGGTCCTGTATGGATTGACATACCGGTTGATTTTCAAGCAGCGATGATAGAGACAGATAATTTAAAATCATATCTAGGTACTAAAGAAAACAAAGAAGACATTGCAGAAAATGAAGTCTGTGATTTTGATGATAAAAAAATCAATGAAGTGTTAGAACTTCTAAAGAATGCCAAGAGACCAATAATCTATGCAGGCTATGGTATAAGACTTAGTGGTGCATATGATGTATTTAAGAGAGTGATTGAAAAACTAGGCATACCAGTTGTCACTTATTGGAATGCTATAGACTTAATAGAAACTGAAAACAAATTATATGTGGGTCGTGGCGGAAACATGGGTGATAGGGCAGGAAATTTTGCAGTTGAAAATGCAGATGTCATCCTTGCAATCGGCACAAGACTTAGCATAAGACAAGTGGGATATAACTATAAAGATTGGGCAAAAAATGCAAAAATAATAATGGTCGACATAGACAAAGAAGAGTTCAAGAAACATACTATCCATGTCGATGTTGCAATCCACTCTGATGCAAAACTTTTCCTAGAAGCGCTATCCGTAGGGAACGACATTTTGTCGTCCCGTGTAGGGGAGAAACAGTCCACCATCCCATGTAGGGGCGAGTTTCACGAGCCCGAACAAAATTGTAGGGGCGAGCTTTGCGAGCCCGGCTGGCTTACAACTTGCAATAACTGGAAAGAAAAATATAAAGTTGTAGGCTCTGACAAATATAATAAGAAAAAAGATTTTGTAAATGTCTACGCATTTATTGATTATCTGAGTAGATCGCTTCCCGATGAAAGCCTTACTGCTGTATCAAATGGTGCATGTTGTGTCGCTGGAAGTCAAAGTTTCTTTATCAAAAAAGGAACAAGATTCCATAATAACTCAGCCACGGCATCTATGGGCTATGGTCTACCTGCGGCTATTGGTGCTTGCATATCAAATGGCAAAAAAGAAACATATTGTCTTGAAGGTGACGGCAGTATAATGATGAACCTGCAAGAACTTCAAACTATAGTTACAAATAAATTGCCTATAAAATTGTTTTTGATAAATAATGAAGGTTATCATTCTATAAGAATCACACAAAATAATTTATTTAAAGATCATACTAAAGTAGGAATAGGTGAAGAATCAAATGACTTGTCATTTCCAAGTTTTGAAAAGATTGCAACAGCTTTTGGTATAAAATATATAAGCGCACATAATGATAATGATATGAAGAAAGTTGTCGACGATGCTATAAAAAAACAAGGTGCATTATTTGTAGAGATATTTACAGATAAAGAACAAGTGTGGGAACCAAAGAGTAGTGCGAAAAAACTTCCAGATGGAACTCTTGTGAGCCCACCACTCTACGATATGGAACCATTTTTGCCAGATGAAGAACTAAAGACTAACTTGCTATTTTAAAATTTGCCGCTCGCATAGCTCGTGGCTACGATGAATAGAAGAGTTGTGCTCGCGGCTACGATGAATAGAAGAGTTGTGCTCGCGGCTACGATGAATAGAAGAGTTGTGCTCGCGGCTACGATGAATAGGAGAGTTGTGCTCGCGGCTACGATGAATAGGAGAGTTGTGCTCGCGGCTACGTATGGGCGAGTTTTACGAGCCCGAAAGGAGACTTATGGGAAAAATTAATGTTCTTGACTGCACACTTCGTGATGGTGGATATGTAAATGATTGGGCATTTGGTAAAGACGCAATTGCTGGATTATTAAACAACATGGCCCTTGCCAATGTAGAGTGTGTTGAAGTCGGATTTTTAAGACCCGTTACTTATGATGAAAATAGGTCACTTTTCCCTGACAAGGCTTCTCTTGATGGCATTTTAAAAAACAAAAATAAAAATGTGAAATATTTTGTAATGTACGATGTAAGTAATCCTATAGATATAAATAGTTTTCCAAAAAATGATGGTAAGGGCATAGATGGTATAAGAGTAATATTTAAAAAAGATAGGATCAGTGATGGCATAGACGCAGTAAAAAAGTTTATGGCACTTGATTATCTTGTCGCAGCAAACTTTGTAAGCACTAACTTTTATACTGATGATGAGTTTATAGATGGCATTAAGACATTTAATGAGATAAAGCCATACACGATTACGATTGTTGATACATTCGGCTCTATGAAAAATGATGAGTTTTTACATTATATAAAACTTGCGGATGAGTACCTTGATAAGGACATAGTCTTATCGTATCATGCGCATAATAATTTACAGCAGGCATATCAAAATGCAGTTAGTTTTGTAAACTTAAAACTTGATAGAGAGATACTTATAGATGCTTCAGTTTTCGGTATGGGAAGAGGGGCTGGAAACTTAAATCTTGAGTTATTTGCAGAATATCTAAACACAAACTTTGGAAAGAACTATCATATAGTACCAATGCTTGAAACTATGGATGAGTATTTGCAGGAGACTTATAAAAAGAATTTCTGGGGATATTCACTTCCGCTTTATATATCAGGAACTCTAAATGTGCACCCAAACTATGCCATTTATCTTGCAGAAAAAAATACATTAACTGAAAAGTCTCTATATGAAATTTTGAAAAATATAAAAGAAGAAGATAGACAAAAATATAAAAAAGAAATTGCTGAAAACTATTATATAGAATATATGAATGTATTTGAGGATGATGCAGAAGACATTAGGAGACTTGCTGATGAGTTTAAGGGTAAAAATGTTCTAGTGCTCGCACCTGGTAGAAGTATCAACAAATATAAAGATAAGATAAACGCAGAATTATCTAAGAATGACACTATCAGTATATCATTAAACTTCTATAATAATGATTTTAAGACAGACTATATATTTAGCAGTAACATGAGACGATATAACAAACTAGATGATAAGATTGGAAATGACATTAAGACTAAAGTTATCTTAACCTCAAATATGAGAGAGGCAAAAAATAAAGATTATGTGATAAATTTCTTTAGCCTTGCACTTGAAAGTAAAGATATAATCGACAATGCCGCACTTATGGTATTTAAACTTTTAATAAAACTTGGTATAAGTAGTGTGAGGGTGGCGGGAATGGATGGCTATGATGTACATAATCCTTATGTCTATAGCGACGAGAGTACGCAGTTTGACTTTTCAAATGTCGCAAACATGAGAAATAAATTGATAAAGAAAGAACTTGATCAGATAAAGAGGTCGTTGAAGGTGGAATTTATCACTAAGAGTTTATATGAATAGAAGAATCTATATAAATAGGCAGAAAAAAAAGAGGCTGGTAGGACCTCTTTTTTATTTATGTAAAGGTAAAGAAACAGTACGTACTTATTTAAGTTTTGAAAGATCTACACCCTTTGCTGAATGAAGCTTTGTGATGTAGATACCTGCTATAGTGACTTTTACTTCAGTTTTTACAGGCATTATCTTGAAAACCTTTGGATCACAGATAAAACTCATAACCTGTGCTCCACCCGCTATATTGGCTTTTATAACCCTTGCCTTAACTATAGGGAATTTTCTCCATCTTATATATGCAGGAATTGCATCTTGAACTTGTTTCATAAGCCCTGAGTCTTTAACACGAAGCTTTTGCTTATCTATAACAAGTAGAGATACCACCATTGACATTTGTTGCATTGCTTTATCGGCATTTGCTTGCTTGGTTTGTAACCTAGTACCTACAAAATATAGTATAACCAATATTGCTGCTATTACCCCAAGTACTATCAAAACAATCTGCCATGCGTTAATTAAAAACATTATTTATCTCCATATCTTATAGTAGAAAAATTATATCTTTTTGAGCCCTAAAATTCAATAAAAATACTAACAATATGCTAACAAAATGCTTGATTTTTGTAATTTTTAGTGGTAAAATGCATAATACGTGACCCCTGTGGGGACTAGTTTTTTTGTGCTAAAAATTTTTAACAATTATATACAATAAAATGGAGGTTTTTAATTAATGAAGGCTAGCAAGATGCATCCAGTCAAATCTGGAAAAAACCTAAGAATGAGCTTTTCGCAAAGAGAAGAGATTAAGGACATGCCAAACCTTATCGACATTCAACAACAATCTTATGCGTGGTTCATTACAAGAGGTATTATTGGAGTATTTAAAGATATCTTTCCTATTGAAGATCCGACTGGAAAGATAAGACTCGATTTCGTAAGTGCGAGATTAAAGACAGAGGATCAAAAGTATGACAGAGAGGAATGTAAACAGAGAAATGCTACATTCTCTTTCCCTTTGCATGTTCGTTTCCGTCTTACTAAAAAAGAAAAGAATGAAGTTGTAGAATATGAAACTTACATGAGTGATCTTCCATGTATGACTCCAAATGGATCATTTATTATCAACGGTGCAGAAAGAGTTGTAGTATCACAGATGGTAAGATCTCCTGGAATTTATTATGAGATGACTCGTGATAAGATAGGTAATAAACTTTATTCATCAACTTTAATTCCAAATCGTGGTGCATGGATAGAGTATGATTCGGATGCAAATGATGTAATGTGGGCAAGAGTTGATAGAACAAGAAAAGTTCCTATAACAGTTTTCCTTCGTGCACTTGGTCTCTCTACTGATAGCGATATCTTTGAACTCTTTGGAGAAGAAAAATATCTTAAAGCATCTGTGGAAAAAGAACCAGAAGATGAAAGAAATCACGACAGAGGAATTATAGAACTCTATAAAAAGATAAGACCAGGCGAGCAGTTATCTGTTGATGCCTGTGAATCATTATTCAGAAATTCTCTCTTTGATGCAAAGAGATATGATTTAGGTCGTGCAGGAAGATATAAATACAACAAGAAACTCCATTTTAGATATAGATTAAATAATCAAGTATTGGCAAAAGATGTAATAGATGAGAACACTGGCGAGGTTCTCGCAAGAAAAGGAACAAAGATAGATGAGAAGACCGCAATCGATATCCAAAATGCTGCCATCCCACATGTCTACATAAAAGTAGAAGGTGAGGAAGAACCACAGAAGATTTTATCTTCTATGATGGTAGACATCAACTCTTACGTAAAAGGTGTAAAGCCTCAAGAGTGGGATGAGATGGGTATATCAGAATTAGTCTACTACCCAGTTCTTAAAAATATTTTAGATGAAAATAGAAAGAATAAAGAAGGCAAAGACGCTCTTCTTGAAACAATTGCTGAGAGAGCACTTGAACTCGTGCCAAAGCATGTAACTCGTGAAGACATACTTGCATCTATCAACTATTTCTGTCATCTTTCAAAAGGTGTAGGAAATACCGATGACATAGACCATCTTGGCAACAGAAGAATAAGAGCTGTTGGAGAACTTTTACAAAATCAATACCGTATGGGTCTTTCAAGACTTGAGAGAGTAGTAAAAGAAAAGATGGTTGCTCTTCAAGTTGATGAGATGAATATACCAGCACTTATAAATACAAAGCCGGTATCTGCAGTTATAAAAGAGTTCTTTGGTTCATCACAGCTTTCACAGTTCATGGATCAAAATAACCCTCTTTCAGAATTGACTCACAAGAGAAGACTTTCTGCACTTGGTCCTGGTGGTATCAGTAGAGAGAGAGCAGGATTTGAGGTTAGAGACGTTCACTATACTCACTATGGACGTGTGTGTCCTATCGAGACTCCTGAAGGACCAAACATCGGTCTTATAAACTCACTTGCAACTTATGCAAGAATTAACAAATATGGATTTATAGAAGCACCATATATAAAAGTTGACAAGGACACAGATCCAAATAATCCGAGAGTACTTGGAGATAAGCCTGAAGACATCGTATATATGACTGCTGATGAAGAAGATAACTATCACGTAGCTCAAGCAAATGAGCCACTTGATGAGGATAGACATTTCAAAAATGCAAACGTATCTGGTCGTTATAGAGAAGAGACTTCTCTGTATAGAAAGCAAGATATAGACTACATGGACGTATCACCTCGTATGGTATTCTCAGTTGCAACTAACATGATACCATTCCTTCAAAACGATGACGCCAACCGTGCCCTTATGGGTTCTAACATGCAACGTCAAGCAGTGCCACTTATGGTTACTGAGTCTGCAGCAGTTGGCACAGGTATGGAAGTAAAGGCTGCATATGACTCAGGTGTGTGCGTACATGCTGATGTAGATGGAGAAGTAACTTATGTAGATGCTAAGACTATAAGAGTCAAAGCTGATAATGGTGAAAAAAGAGAGTATCAACTTCTCAAATTCTCTCGTTCTAACCAATCTAACTCATATAACCAAAGACCAATAGTTGATGTTGGACAAAGAGTAAAAGTTGGAGAAATCATAGCTGATGGTCCATCAACAAGTAAGGGAGAACTTGCACTTGGTAAAAACCCACTTATAGGATTCATGACTTGGGAAGGTTATAACTACGAGGACGCAGTTCTTATAAGTGAGAGACTTGTAAAAGAAGATGTATATACTTCTATTCATATAGAAGAGTACGAGATAGAAGCAAGAGACACAAAACTTGGACCAGAAGAAATTACAAATGATATACCAAATATCTCACCTGAAACACTTAGCAATTTAAATACTGATGGTATCATTCGTATCGGTGCTGAAGTAAGAACAGGTGATATATTAGTTGGTAAACTTACTCCAAAGGGAGAACAAGATTTAACTGCAGAAGAGAAACTTCTTCGTGCAATATTTAAAGAAAAAGCAAAAGACTTTAGAGATACATCACTCAAGATGCCACACGGTGCTTATGGTACAGTTATCGCAACTCGTGTGTTCACAAGAAAGGCAGGCGATGCAGTTCCAGCCGGTGTATCTACAAAGGTAAGAGTATATGTTGCTCAAAAGAGAAAGATAAGTGTTGGTGATAAGATGGCTGGTCGTCACGGAAACAAAGGTGTAGTTTCAAGAGTACTTCCAGTTGAGGATATGCCATATTTACCAAATGGACGTCCACTTGATATAGTTTTAAACCCACTCGGTGTTCCTTCTCGTATGAATATAGGACAGATACTTGAGACTCACTTAAGTCTTGCATCAAAAGTTTTAGGTATAGATATTTGCACACCTACATTTGAAGGTGCAAATGAAAAAGATATACAAGATGCATTAGAGATTGCAAATGATTATGCAAATACAGAGTGGGATGATTTCAAAAAGAAATATGAAAACATCTTATCTCCAGAAGTTATAAAATATCTTGGACAGCATCTTGACAATAGAAATGAATGGAAAGGTGTGCCAATAAAGAAAGATGGAAAAGTATTGCTCCGTGATGGAAGAACAGGTGAGTATTTCGATTCACCTACAACTATAGGATTCATGCATTACTTAAAACTCCATCACTTAGTAGATGATAAGATTCACGCAAGATCTATAGGACCATACTCTCTCGTAACTCAACAACCACTCGGTGGTAAAGCACAGTTTGGTGGTCAGAGATTCGGAGAAATGGAAGTTTGGGCACTTGAGGCATATGGTGCTGCATATACATTACAAGAGATATTGACTATCAAGTCAGACGATATGGTAGGTCGTGTAAAGAGCTACGAAAATATCATGAAGGGCCAGAACATGCAGAAGCCAACTATTCCAGAAAGCTTCAAAGTTCTCTTAAAAGAACTTCAAGCTCTATGCCTTGACTTGATAGTGCTTGACGGAAATGGCAATGAAGTTCCTATGATTGAAAATCTCTATGACCCAAGAGAAGAGATGAGAAAGTTCATGGAAGGATCAGAAAAGAGATATGCGAATGAGAGCGACTACAAGAACCAAGGATTTTTAATCCAAAAAGTTAGTGGCAATCAAATCGTAAATGTTGATGATGAAGGAGGAAATGACAATGAGTAGAGAAGATAATTACAAGCCATTGGAATTTGAAGCAATTCGAATTGGTATTTGTTCTCCTGATAAGATACTTAGAGAGTCACACGGTGAAGTAAAGAAACCAGAAACTATAAACTATAGAACATTGAAACCAGAGAAAGATGGTTTATACTGCGAAAGAATTTTCGGACCTACAAAGGACTGGGAATGTCACTGTGGTAAGTATAAGAAGATAAGATACAAAGGTGTAATATGTGACAAGTGTGGAGTTGAAGTTACTAAGAGCAGTGTTCGTAGAAGTCGTATAGGACACATTACTCTTGCAGCACCAGTATCACATATCTGGTATTTTAAAGGCATACCTTCAAGAATAGGTCTTATACTCAATATGAGCCAAAGAAATCTTGAGAAGGTTTTGTATTTTGCTGCCTATGTAGTACTTGATCCAGGCGCAACTAATTTCCATAAATTAGATGTGCTCACTGAGAGAGAGTATAATCAAGCAGTAGAAGAATATGGCGAAGAAGCACTTAGAGTTGGAATGGGTGCTGAGGCTATAAGGGAATTGCTTTGCGATGTAGATTTACAAAAACTCGAAAAAGAGTTGAAGGAAGAATTAGTAGATGCAAAACAGCAAAAGAGAGCAAAGATAGTTAAGAGACTTGAAGTTGTAGAAGCATTTATCAAATCAGGAAATCGTCCAGAGTGGATGATACTCACAGTTCTCCCAGTACTCCCACCAGACCTTCGTCCTATGGTTCAACTTGATGGTGGTAGATTTGCAACATCAGATTTAAATGATTTATATAGAAGAATTATCAATAGAAATAATCGTCTTGCAAAACTTCTTGAACTTGGTACACCAGAAATCATAGTTAGAAATGAAAAGAGAATGCTTCAAGAAGCTGTTGACGCACTCATTGATAATGGTCGTCGTGGCCGTGCAGTAACTGGACCAGGAAGTAAGGCGCTTAAATCTCTTTCTGATATGCTTAAAGGTAAGCAAGGAAGATTTAGACAGAACTTACTTGGAAAGAGAGTTGACTTCTCAGGTCGTTCAGTTATCGTTGTAGGACCAGAGCTTAAGATTTACCAATGTGGTCTTCCAAAAGAAATGGCAATTGAGTTATTCAAACCATTTGTATTTAGAGAGCTGGAAAAGAGAGGTCTTGTAACCTCTATGAACAATGCCAAGGAGAAAGTTGCAAAGCAAGAAAATATCGTATTTGATATCTTGGCAGATGTTATAAAGGATCACCCAGTTTTACTCAACCGTGCTCCGACACTTCACAGACTTGGTATACAAGCATTTGAGCCAATACTTGTAGAAGGTAAGGCTATAAAACTTCACCCACTCGTATGTACAGCATTTAACGCTGACTTCGATGGTGACCAGATGGCTATACATATTCCACTTTCACTTGAGGCGCAAGCTGAGAGTAGATTCTTGATGCTTTCAACAAACAACTTACTTAAGCCATCAGATGGTGGTGTGGTTGCAGTTCCTTCTCAAGATATGGTTCTTGGTATATATTATCTTACTCAGGAAAGACAAAATGAGACTGGCATCGTTCGTATGTTTAAATCATATGACGAGGCACTTTTCGCTTATGAAAATAAAGCAATAACACTCCAAGAAAAAATAAAAGTAAGAGTTGATTCTAAGATTGGAAGAAAAGATGAGAGCGGAAACATAGAAAAGGGAATTATAGAAACTACAGTAGGAAGGCTTATCTTAAATGAGATAATTCCACAGGATTTAGGATTTGTGGATAGAAGCAAACCTGAAAATGAATTCTTACTTGAGATAAATGGTTTGGTTAAGAAAAAAGAATTAAAGAGCTTACTTGAAAGAATAATGGATGTTCACGGACCTGAGAAAATTGCATTGGTACTTGATGATATAAAAGAACTTGGATATAAGTATAGTACTAAAGCAGCAATGACTGTATCAATCGATGATATAAAGGTTCCAGATAGTAGAGAAAGACTTCTTTCAGAAGCAGAAGATGCAGTAGAGGCAATAAGAAAGAATTATCGTAGAGGTCTTCTTACTGAAGATGAAAGATATCACGAAACTATAAGCACTTGGGAGAAGACAGATAAGAAGTTACTTGAAGAAGAACTCTTCGTAGGTCTCTCAGTATTTAATAACATATACATGATGGCAGACTCAGGAGCCAGAGGTAGCCGTGCACAGATAAAGCAGTTATCTGCGATGAGAGGACTTATGGCAAATACTACTGGTAAGACCATCGAACTTCCTATCAAGTCAAACTTCCGTGAAGGTCTTGACGTTCTTGAGTATTTCATCTCTGCACACGGTGCAAGAAAAGGACTTTCAGATACTGCACTTAGAACTGCTGACTCAGGATATTTGACTCGTCGTCTTGTAGATATAGCACATGACTTGATTATCAAAGAAGATGATTGTTGTCATGAAGGTCAAGAGATACCTTATATGGAAGTATCTAAGTTTGAAGAAGGACCAGAAAAGATTGAGTCACTCAAAGAGAGAATCACTGGAAGAGTAGTTGCAGAAACTATTATAGATAGTGTAACTGGTGAGACTATCATAGAAGCAAACGAACTTATCACCAAGGCAACTGCTGATAAGATTATAGCTGAATTAAATAAGACAAATAGAGAATCAATAAAGATTAGAACAGTTTTATCATGTAAGTCAAAGAATGGTATTTGCTCACACTGCTATGGTGCAAACATGGCTACAGGAAAACTTGTAGGCATAGGCGAAGCAGTAGGTGTTATAGCAGCACAGTCAATCGGTGAGCCGGGTACTCAGCTTACTATGAGAACTTTCCACACTGGTGGTGTAGCCGGTGGAGATATAACTCAAGGTCTACCTCGTGTAGAGGAGTTATTTGAAGCAAGAAAGCCAAAAGGTATGGCAATAGTTACAGAGTTCTCTGGAAAAGTAAAACTTACTGAAGATGGAAATAAGAGAGAGATTCAAATACTCGGACCAGATAAGTTGTCATTAAATGCTAAACCATATCTTATACCATTTGGATCTTTACTAAAAGTTAAAGATGGTGATATGGTAAATGCAGGTGACCCACTTACTGAAGGTTCTATAGATCCACACGACATCTTAAATATACAAGGTGTGAGAAAAGTTCAAGACTACTTATTGAAAGAAGTACAAAAAGTTTATAGATTGCAAGGTGTTGAAATAAATGACAAACATATTGAAATGATAGTTCGTCAAATGCTTAGAAAGATGCTTATCCTTGATGCAGGAGATAGTAAATTCTTACCTGACACAGCAGTTGATATAGTAGAGTTTGAGGAAGAGAATGAGAGACTCCGTGCTGAAGGAAAGAAAGAGGCAAAGGGTAAGGAAGAATTAAAAGGTATAACTAAAGCTTCTCTTACTACTGAGTCATTCTTGTCAGCAGCATCATTCCAAGAGACTACAAGAGTGCTTACAGAAGCATCAATAAATGGAAAGATCGATAAACTTGAAGGACTTAAAGAAAATGTTATCATAGGTCGCACCATACCAACAGGTACAGGTATGAAAAAATATCAAAACACAACTATTTCTACTGAGATGGAAGATAGTTTTGAAAATGAAGAAGACAGCTTTGAAGTAAATCCTGAAAATATTACATATGAGGCAAAGGAATATAAAGTTCAGACAAACGAAGAAGAAGAGTAGCATAAGGTAAAGATTAGAGTTAGTGCAATTGTTTTAATGTTAGTTTCTATTCTGTTTTTAGGGGGAGCGGCACAGATGACAAAGGAAAACAAGAATATATATTCAGATGCTGGAGAACAATACCATATAAAACTAAAACCCGGTGATGTTGGAGAATATGTGATTGTACCAGGAGATCCAAAGAGATGTGAAAAAATTGCCAAATACTTTGACGATGCAAAACTCATAGCAGATAATAGAGAGTATATTACTTATACTGGCACACTTGATGGTGTCAAAGTATCGGTTTGCTCTACAGGTATAGGTGGACCAAGTGCTGCCATTGCCATGGAAGAACTAACCAAAGTCGGTGCGGAATATTTTATAAGAGTTGGCACCTGCGGTGGCATGGACATAGATGTAAAGTCAGATGATGTTGTAATAGCAACTGGGGCAATACGAATGGAAGGAACATCAAAAGAGTATGCTCCAATTGAATGGCCTGCAGTGTCTAATTTTGAAATTACTAATGCCTTAGTTGATGCGTCAAGGAATTTAAAGTATGAATATAAAACAGGTGTTGTTGAGTGCAAGGATAGTTTTTACGGTCAACATAGTCCTGAGAAATCACCAGTTTCATATGAACTTATAAATAAGTGGGAGGCTTGGTGTAAACTTGGATGTAAGGCATCTGAGATGGAGTCGGCAGCGCTCTTTGTAGTGGGAAGTGCATTGGGGGTAAAGGTTGGCACAGTGCTTCACGTAGTAGCTAACCAAGAAAGAGAAAAAAAAGGCCTTGCAAACCCGGTATCACATGATACTGACAAAGCAATTAAAGTTGCAGTAGAAGCTATAAGATTACTGATCAAAGAAAACAAAGATGGCACAAGTAAATATAAATAACAATTTAATTGAGTTTAATGAAAGAATAACTTACTACGACCTAATAAAAAGACATAATTTGGGTGCAGAAAAGATGCCTTTTCTCTTAAAGGCAAATGGTGTAGTAAAAGAACTGAGACGACATGCAAAAGATGGTGAAAACGTAGAGTTCTTGTATTATGACAGCGATGTTGTAAAGAGTGCATATGTTAGAACTGCCACATTTATGCTTTTAAAAGTCATGAGAGATTACTTTGGACCGGAAGCAAAGGCAGGACTCAAGTTTAGAATTAAGAATGCTTATTATTTTGAAGTCGAAGGCAAGGACGTAAGTGGCAGAGATATTGACATAATAAGTCTTAAATTTAAAGAATTATCTAAGCAAGCAATTGCCATAAAGAAAGATACATTTACAAAAAAAGATGCACTTGACATAATGGGCAAAGAACAAATAGAAGATGTAAAACTTCTTTTTACTTATAGTTATAGGCCTAAGGTAAACCTAAGGTTTATAGATGATTATGCAAGATATATAAATGGAGAAGTTTTATATGATACAAGTTTTGTAAAGTATGTTAAGTTCGTACAATATTATAAAGGAGTATTTCTTGTAGTCTCTGACTTAGATGATGAAAGTGATGTAGTTGTAGGTGAGATAGGAGAAAAGACTTTTGCCACAATAAATACTTCAATGGACTGGGCAAAAAAACTCAATATAAATACTATAGGCAAGCTCAATAGAGAGATTGCGAGAAATCATTTTGATGATTTAGTTGTTATGACTGAGTCATATCAAGATAAGCAGATTGGTGACATAGCTGAAAAGGTAAGGGATTCTAGAAAGCGAGTAGTATTTATTGCAGGTCCTTCAAGTAGTGGAAAGACATCATTTTCTCATAGACTTATGTATCACCTGACTGCTTTGGATGTGATTCCTCATCCTATAGCAAGCGATAATTTCTTTAAAGATAGAAAAGATACACCAAGAGATGAAAAAGGTGAATATGATTTTGAAAGCATTGATGCAGTAGACATTAAACTTTTAAATAACACTATAAGTGATTTGCTAGGCGGAAAAGAAGTTCAAATGCCTACATTCAATTTTCAAACTGGTGAGAAAGAGTTTCGAGGTAATACATTACAGATTAACGACAAAGAAGTTATTATTTTGGAAGGAATACATTGCTTAAACCCTAAACTTATACCTATGTTTGGGGCTAAAGATGTATTTAAGATATACATATCAGCACTTACTGAAGTTAGTATCGACAATGCAAATAGGATAGCTACTTCAGATTTAAGGCTTATACGAAGAATAGTTAGAGATGTAAGAACAAGAGGTGTGAGTGCTAAAGATACTATAAAGAGATGGCCAAGTGTGAGAAGAGGAGAAGAGATAGCCATTTTCCCGTTTCAAGAAAATGCAGATGTCTATTTTAACTCAGCTCTCATATATGAGTTCAGTGTTTTGAAAAACAAAGTCTTAGCCTACCTATTTGATTTATCTGAAGATGAAGAGGTCGGAGTAGTAGCACGACGACTCATTAAAGTGCTAAATTACTTTTTGGGTGCAGGTGTTGATGCTATACCAAGACATTCTATAATAAGAGAATTTATAGGTCAGAGTATCATGAATGTGGGTTAAGTCTATGGAATTAAAAACAACGCTCAAAATTTGTTTTATCGTAGCAATTGAAACTATATTTTGTTTTACACCCTTGGGAACGATTCCCTTAGGACCGATTGCAGCAACCTTATCAATGGTACCTGTGATAATTGCAGCACTTACTTTTGGAAAAAAAGTTGGCATGTTAGTCGGAGGAATTTTTGGACTATATAGTTTTATATATTGGACATTTATTATGCCAGCATTTCCAACAGCATTTTTATTCACACCATTTTCAGAGGCTACTATGTACAAGGGAAATGTAGGAAGCTTAGTGATTTGCTTTGTCCCAAGAATTCTTGCAGGTCTTACACCTGTCTTAGTATCAGATATGTTTTCATTGACAAGTAACAATGAAAATAGTATACAAGCTGATGTGCTTGGTTCAGTAGCAGGTAGTATGACCAATACAGTGCTAGTGTTGTTGCTTATATTTATTATTTTTGGCAAAGAGTATACTACAATAGTTGGACAAAATATATTGGCCGTGCTTGGTATGACAGTTTTGACAAATGGTATACCAGAGGCTATAATCTGTGCGATTGTTTGTCCTATTGTAGTCAGAGTTTTGAGAAACATTTAGTGGAGCAGAGGTTCGGAAAACTGTATATAGTTTCAACTCCAATTGGCAACTTGCAGGATATGACATTTCGTGCAATTGAAGTGTTAAAATCTGTTGACTTAGTTGCTGCAGAAGATACGAGAAGGACAAGAGAGTTATTAAACCATTTTGATATTGATACTAAAATCACCTCATATCATGAACACAATGAATACGACAAAGCAAAGAACATCATAGCCATGATTAAAGAAGGTACAGATGTAGCAGTAGTGACTGACGCAGGGACACCGATAGTGTCTGATCCGGGTAACGTTCTTGTAAAGTTTGCCATAGAAGAAAATATAGAGATCACTGCAATCCCTGGTTGCTCAGCAGTTATAAATGCCCTAGTTCTTAGTGGACTCGACTCAGATAGTTTCGTGTTTGTTGGATTCTTAAAGGATGACAACAAAAAGAGAAAAGAACAATTGAAAGAATTAGAGTTTGAGACAAGAACTATGGTGTTTTACATATCACCACACGATATATTAAAAGACATACAATATCTAATTGAGATATTTGGTGAAAATAGAAAAGCTTCTTTATCAAGAGAGATGACTAAAGTTCATGAGGAAACTGTAAGAGGAACCCTAAAAGAGATATATAATATTTTTGAAAGTAGAGACATAAAGGGAGAGTTCGTTCTTACAGTGGCAGGACTAGATAAAAATATTATAGAGATTAGTGAAATTGAAAAATGGTTATCTATAAGTGTGGAGGAACATTATCAAAAGTATATTGATGAAGGAATGAGTGACAAAGATGCAATAAAGAAAGTTGCATCAGATAGAAAAGTTGACAAGAGAGAAATATATAAATTATTGAAAGTAAAATAGGAGATTATATGGCGAAACTCAATAATAAAAATGTAAAAAAAGTTGTAAGTAAAGCTGCTAAGACAGTAAAGTCTACTAAGGCGGCAAAGCCTTCTAAGACTACAAAAACTTCAAATAAAAAAAGTATTAAAGTTGATAAAAAATCAATTAAGCAAAGCAATTCAACTGAAAAGAAAAAAGATAAGAAAGACCAATTGGTAAATGGAATAGATGAAGATGATGAGTTATCAAATGATGCTCCTATAGCATTTAATTTTAAAGGAAAAGAAAAAGATTTAGTAAAGAAACTTAAAGAAGATGAAGATGTATTTATAGAAGAAGATGATGATGACAAGGACCCAGAAGAGCCAAAGGACGACGATGTATTGGCAGTAGATGAGTTTGATGAGACAGAAGAAATAGTCACAGGTCAAGATGATATATTTGAAGGTGTAAGCCTTGACGATCCTGTGAGAATGTATCTAAAAGAGATAGGCCAATACTCTCTTTTAAGTATAGAAAGAGAAAAGAGACTTGCAAAAGAAAAACAAGATGCACAGGTATTGCTTAGAAAGAAAAAACTTGACGAGCAACTCCCTATAGATCCTGCTAGAGCAATCAAACTTAATGCTGATGAGCTTAAGATAGTTAAAAGAGGAGAACTAGCTCAAGAGGTTTTGATTAAATGTAATTTGAGACTAGTTGTTTCAATTGCAAAAAGATATATAGGACATGGGCTTTCTCTCCTTGATTTGATACAAGAGGGAAATTTGGGACTTACAAGAGGTATAGAGAAATTTGACTATAAGATGGGATTTAAACTTTCTACTTATGTAACTTGGTGGATAAGACAGGCTGTATCAAGAGCACTTGCTGACCAGAGTAAGACCATAAGAATACCTGTTCACATGGTTGAGACAATCAATAGATTAAATAAAGAGAAGAAAAGACTTACCGCTGAACTTGGCTATGAACCATCTATAAAGCAACTCGCAAAAGGCATGAAGATGACAGAGGAAAAAGTAGAAGAGGTTATACAGATAGCCATGGATCCAATCTCACTTGATAAACCTGTAGGTGATGAGGACGATTCTATAGTAGCAGATTTTATAGCAGACCAAAATGTCATCTCTCCAGAAACAAATGCAGAAAGAGTCATGCTTAAAGAAAAAATTCAAGGACTGCTTGCAGGACTTAAAGAGAGAGAAAGAAAGGTATTGATTTTAAGATTTGGTATAGATGATGATCATCCAAGGACACTTGAAGAAGTTGGCAAAGAACTAAAAGTTACGAGAGAAAGAATCAGACAGATAGAAGATAAGGCTCTTAGAAAACTAAAAATAAGGGCGAGAAGCTTACAAGATATAATCAAATAACTGTAGAGGTGAAGTTTTGCGAGCCCGTAACATATATGTCAAATGACAACAAAGTAAAAATTATAATTGGTAGTCATGGATCAGGAAAAAGCGATTGGATTTACAATCGCTTTCTTGATATGTCAAGAAATCAAAGTGACAAAACAAAAATTGATTTAAGCAAAAAGCTTATACTAGTTGTACCAGAGCAAGATACAAATGATAAGCAGAGAACTATGATTAAGAAGTCCATAGAGAAAGACTTTGGCTCAGGTATATTAAATATAGACGTGGTATCATTTGATAGAATTGCTCACAATGTATTTGAGATATTAAACATTGAGCCTATAAAAGAAAATGTCATAGATGATGATATGAAAACTATGATTTTGTCGCTTGTACTGTCAAAACTCGCAAAAGCCAATAAACTCAAATATTGTGACAAGATGGTAAACAGAGTCGGCTTTGCAAGAAAACTTACTCAAGTTGTATCAGAGTTCTATGCTTATAGTGTAAGCAGTGAAGAGATAGATAAGGTTATTAATGCTAAGAAGAGTGATATCTATAGGGACAAGCTAAATGACTTTAAATTAGTTTTTGACGAATTTAAGAAAGTCCTTATAGATATGCACTTTTCTATAAAAGAAGACAAATATGATTTACTTGATAAGAGAATAGGAGATGTTAATATTTTTGATGATGCAGTAGTAGCATTTGATGGTTTCACGGGGTTTACTCCTATACAGTTAAGTATATTTAAAAAGATAGTATCGAAAGCGTCAGAAGTATTTGTGACTGTAGATTATAGAAATCCGGATGAAATTAAGACATTTAATATAAATTCTGACATAGAAGATACGGACTTATTCTATCTAAGTAAAAAGTTTATAAAAGATATAGCAGCCGCAGTTGATACAAAAAAGATTGAAGATTTATTATGTGATGATAGTATAAAGGACACTGTATATAAATACAGTGATGGCAAGAGTGATTTAGGTTATATAGAAAAGAATATATATAGAACTAATTATGAAAAAGAAAAAATAGATGTTAATAATATTGATTATTTTGTTGCTGATAACATAAGAGAAGAAGTTTTAAATGTTGTTCAGAAGATTTTTGATTTAGTTAGAAATAAGGGTTATAAGTATAATGATATAAGAATTATTGTGCCACATATTGAGAGTTATAGAAATAATATTATTAAAACTTTTGCCAAATATAACATTCCTCTATTCATTGATGATTCGGAAAGGATAATCAATTCCCCATATATAGAAGCTATACGTTCAGCACTTGATGTAATCAACTACAACTTTTCATATGAAAGCATAATGAGATATATCAATTCCGGAATTAGTGAGAAAAATAGAGAAGTCTATGAGTTTGACAATTTTGTGATTGAGCATGCGATAATGGGTTTTGACCGATATAAGACTGGCTTTGAAAAAATCAAAATTCCTGAAGACAAAAAAGAAAAAATATACAATGTAAAAATGAAATACATAGAGCCATTAATTATGCTCTATGAAGATTTATCAGGTGACAAAAGTATAAAAAGTTATATAGATGCAGTTATAAAATTTATCAAAAATGCAGAGCTGAATGAAAAATATGAAGTCCTTGACAAACAGATAGAAGAATTGTCACAGAACGATATAAGTTATACTCGCACAAGTGCTATATTTAAGTACAGCAAGGATGTGGTAGAAAATGTAATTAATGACTTAAGTAATTTAGAAAAATATAAAGAGCAAGACAAGGCAGAATATCTGTCATCAGATATTTCTATAGAAGAGTTTAGGAGAATGTTTGATGCTGGCTTAAGTAATAAGGCACTAAAAAGTATACCATTTTCACTTGACCAAGTAGTAGTTGGTGACCTTATGCGGTCGAGATTTGACAATCCAAAAGTTGAGTTTTTCTTAGGTTTAAATCAAAGCGCAGTTCCTTCTAAAAACTCAGATGTGAGTTTAATTGATGACGCCATAAGAGAATTATTTGCAAATAATGTAAAAGAATTGTCACAGACTACTATAGAGACGACACTTAATCAAAGGTTCTATATCTATCTTGCGATGACAAATCCAACTGATAGATTGATTTTGTCATATACTAAGGTGAATAGTGAAGGCGATTCTGATGAAAAATCGCCTGTGCTTATAATGATAGAGAAGATGTTTAATCCGTCAGAAGATGAGAAAACGTTCCTTCCTAAAAAGGTTGATACTGATTCATTTAGTTTTTATAACTATGAAGATTTAATTGCCTATGCTGCTCTCAATATGCAAGATATAAATAATTATAGCGCGAAAGATTCTGATAGCAATTTTACTTATGAGTTCTCAGAAGATGTTGAGAAGAGAATAGTTAGAGCAAAAGAAGTCTTAAACTATCTAAGAAAAAATAAAAACTATGATGAAATAAGTAAAAGAATATTATATCAGCCAAAATTTTATCGTGACATAAAGCTAAACAAGAATTTAAATGATGACTTGCTGAATATAGATAAGAATGAGTTTAAGGGTTCTGTGACAAGTATAGAAAGCTTTAATACATGTCCTTTTAAATTCTTTTTGGAGCGCACTCTAAAATTAAAAGACAATAAAGAGTATATGGTAGAGCCTATAGATATAGGAAATCTTGCACATAGTGTATTTGAAAATATATTTAAAGATGAAAAAATCATGGAAAAGAGTAGTGGAGAATTGCACTCACTTGTTGATAAGAATTTATCTACAATCTTTAAGTCTAGTGCTGCCTTCAGCGAGTTTGATAAGAAGGACAAAAATTATATTGGTGTAAATAAATTGGAATACTTGAAAAGTAGAGTTACAGATTTGATGCATCATAGTACTAATATATTAGTAGATATGGCTAAGGCAATGAAGTTTAAGACTGATGAGACTGAGTATAAATTTGAATATGATATAAATGAAAATAATGAATCTAAAGATAAATCAGTACTTGTAGGAAAGATTGACAGGATAGACGTGTGTGATATAGATGGTAAGACTTATGTAAATGTTATAGATTATAAATCAGGTAGGAAAGAAAAAACTTTGGACCTTAAGGATTTGGAATCAGGAACTAATATACAGTTGACTCTTTATATAGATTACTGTTTAAACAAAAAATATAAAGATGAAAATGCATCGCCAATTTTTGCTGGATCATTCTATTTTTGGGTTGGTGAAGGAAAATTAAGAGAAGAAAACTATAATAGAGGGAAAGATTCTGTTGAAGAGTTCAAGAATAAGTTATCGTCAGAGATTGGATATAATGGCTTATCAAGTTCAGAAGATGAAGTAATAGAAGCTGTATATGACAATCCAAGTATATCTAAAAATAGTAAAGGGAAAATAAAAGCTATAAATTTAAAAAATGGCTACAAATTAGATGGAAAGTATATTGATGAAACTGAACTGAATTCATATATTGAAAAGATGCACTCAAAAGTAAATGATACCATAGATAATATTAAAAATGGTGTGGTTACCGCAAAACCTTATAAGGGTACCATTTGCAATAGTTGTCCATATTCAAATATATGTAGGAAAGAACAACTTTTAGTAGATGAAGGTAGCGATAGTGAAGTTTAATGATGAGCAAAAAAGTATCATAGAAGAGGGTCTTGGTCAGAATTTGCTTGTATCAGCAGCGGCAGGTTCTGGTAAGACTACTGTATTGACTGAGAGAATCACAAGAAAAATCTTGGGAGAGAATTGTGGAGACAAAGATATATCTCTTTCAAATATTTTAGTTATGACTTTCACTAAAAAGGCTACCGCAGAGATGAAAGCAAGAATAAAACGAAAACTTGAAGAAAAACTCAATGAAGGTATTAATGTAAAAAAATTAATACGAGAAAGCTCTATAATTCAAAATGCAAATATATCAACTATTGATGCATTTTGTAAAAAAGTTTTGGAAGAAAACTATACTGCACTTACAAAAGAGAATAGTTTGTATTTTGATTTTGATTTGACATACAGGATAGCAGATGACAAAGAGATAGCTGTGCTCTGGGATGATGTTATTAATGACTTTTTAGAAAGACATTACATGAATGAAAAATATAAAATATTATTTGATTCATATATTGAGAAAACAGACGAAAGTAGACTTAGAGCACTTCTGATAAAAGGCCTTAGATTTCTCACTTCTGTCACTTGGCCAGACGAATATTTGCACAATCAGATTTTGGATTTTGAAGAAATTTCAAAAAAATCTTATGAAGAATATTTAAAAGTTGCCATAGAGAATTTGATTTTGCTTAAAGACAAAATTAATGATAACTTAGTTCACATTAAAAATATATATCAACTGTATAGCGATTCGCTTGCCTCAGGAGTAACTGAAAAAGGAAACAGACTCACAGATAATGGCAAAGAAGATCTGGCGAACGCCATAGCATATCTTGATGAAGTAATTCTATTTTTAAATGATTACTGTAAACTTGGATTTATCATAGCAAATGATAATGATTGTATGTCAATAGATAAAATCACGTATGAGAATGTACATAAGAACTGTAGTAAAATTTTATCTACTAATCCCAAATATCCAAGGGTAAATTATATTACTGGGATAGACAAGGATGGCTTGGATAGTTTTAAATCTGATTTTAGTAAATTTTTAGATGAATTAAAACTTATATCAAGAGTATATGCTGTTATCAATTTTAGCGAAGAGAGAATTTGTAATGTTAGTGATAAGATATTCTTAGAGTTTTTGAGAGAGTTTTACATAGAGATAGTGGCAGAAAAGAGAAAGAGAAATTTCTATGAGATAAGTGACTATGCAAGGATGGCGCTTGATATACTGTACGACAAAAATATAGATAAAGATGGACATGTATATAGAAGTATGTCAAAAAGGGCACACGACATAGGCAGCAAGTATGAGTTAATATTTATAGATGAATACCAAGATACAAACTATATACAGGAAAAGATTTTGGCTGCAATCTCTGATAACTTTACTAAAGGCAATGTATTTATGGTTGGTGATGTGAAGCAAAGTATCTATGGGTTTAGAAATGCTGAGCCATCAATTTTTATAAATAAATATGATGAGTTTTCTAAAGGTGTAGGAGGTATAAATAAGACACTTAGCACAAATTATAGAAGCAGTAAAGAGATAATTGGTTATGTAAATGATCTATTTTCTAAAGCGATGACTCCAAAGTTTGGAGAAATTGATTATAATGTAGATAATGTACTGGGTTTTACGGATGAGGAAGCAAAAAGGGATATAATTGATGACAAAAAAGTTGAGATACATGTAGTTTATAAGGGTGAGGATGCAGATAACACATTTTCATCACTTGACTATGAAGCGGATTTTGTTGCGACTGAAATCAAGAAGTTAGTTGATGAAAAGAAGTGCAAGTATAGCGACATAGTAATATTACTTAGAACTATAAAATATAAAGCTAAGACATTTGAAGAAGCTTTGAAGAGGCACAAGATTCCTTCATATGCAGAACAGCGGACAGGATTTTTTGAGAAACTCGAGATTAAACTTATGACTGATATTTTATCTATCATAGATAATCCCCTTCAAAATATTGCTATTGCTGCAATACTCAAGTCAAACATTTTTAATCTAAGTCATGACGAGTTGGCATTCATAAAAATTGCTACGGACAGCGAATATCTTTATGATGCCTGCGTCTATGTAGATAAATTGTTATGTGGTGATAATAAAGGTGTTGATGCAGATGAAAAAACTAATTTAGAAAAGAAGTTAGAAAAGTATAATATTGACAAAAATAGTTTTGCATTGAAAGTGAATAGTTTCTTGTCATCATTATCAGATTTGCAATTTAAATCAAGATATTTTAGTATAAGTAATTTGATTGAATATATATATGCTACTTTAAATGTGAAAGAAATAGTGTCTGCGATGACTGATGGAAGACAGAGAAGAGCAAATCTTGACACCTTATATGATTTATCTGTAAAGTTTGAGAATAGTTCTTACTCAGGACTCTTTAATTTTAATAGATATATAGAAAAGATAAATGATGTTGCCATAGACCAAGGTCAGGCAAAGATTTACGATGAGAATTCTGATGCTGTAAGAATTATGACCTTACATACATCTAAGGGACTGGAGTTTAAGACAGTATTCCTTTGTAACTGTAATGCGGATTATAATTTTGTGGATTCTTCGGATGACATTGATGCCCAGTTTGACCAAGAATATGGTGTTGGACTTGACTATTATGATTTGAAATTAGGCTATAAATGTAATACTGCAAAAAAATTGCTTATAGCAGCCAAAAAAGAAAGAGACACAAAACTTGAAGAATTGAGAATGCTCTATGTGGCACTTACAAGAGCAGAAAATAAATTATTTATTATAGGTGTTGCATCAAGAAGAGGTGGAAAAGGACTTACATACAATAAGCTAAGAGAGTTTATAGAGAATAAAAATAATGATCAAAATATTAAACTTGACATATCAGAGTGTCGTAATTATATGGAGGTTGTGCTATCGAATTATCCTGTAGGAGATGAAAAGTATTGCCTGTTTGATAGCCATGAGTGGAAAATAAAAGAAGAAGTAGAAGATATAGAAGAAATCTCTATTGATGAAGTGTCAAAGGATTTGAGAAACGAAAAAGATATTATAAATGCAAATAAAGAATATTTTAGTACAGTTGAAGAAGAAAAACTTGATAACGATTTGGTGGATAGTTATGCTTATGTAGATTATCAGAAAATTAAACCAAAATATTCAGTATCGGCAATAAAGAATGTAAAAAAGACAAAAGTAACTATTATGGACGATGATGATAGAGACGATGCATTGCTTGATAAAAAAGATGCTGATAGAGATGTAGTAAAGGGTGCTGAATTAGGCAATACTTATCATAGATTTATGCATTTCTATAATTTTAAGGATAAAAAATATATATGTGAAAAAGAAAAAGATTCTTCTGTAGAAAAAATTGTGAATAGTGAAAAAATTGATTTGTTTTTGAAGTCAAAAATTGGCGTTGATATGTCAAAGGCATTTGCTGACAATAATCTTTTTAGAGAACAGAAGTTTATGAAACTATATAGTCAAAATGAGATAAATGACTATCTATTAGATATAAATGAAAAACAATTGGACCTTAAAAAAGAAATTTTGGATGAAAAGAACATAATAATACAGGGTATAATAGATGCTTTCTATATAAAGAAAGATGAGAGCGGAAAAGACTATATAGTGCTTGTTGACTATAAGACCGATGCGATGAGTAATCAGAATGTCGATAAGTTAAAGCTAGTTAAGACACTTGCTGATTGCTATAAATTACAACTTGATATTTATGCGGATGCACTAAAAGAACTGACAGGTTTAGAAGTAAAAGAAAAATATCTATATTCATTTGCTATAGACGAAGCAATAGCAGTTTAAGGAGATAAAAATGATAATATCAGGTCTTCAAAAAGTTACGCTTCTTGACTATCCAGGACACATTGCCTGCACTATTTTCTTTGGAAGATGTAATCTTAGATGTCCGTTTTGTCACAACATGGAACTTGTTACAAATCCAGAACATTTCCCTACATTTTCTATAGAAGACATTTTGAAATTTCTTGAAGAGAGAAAAGGAAGGTTAAATGGAGTTGCAGTTACTGGTGGAGAGCCCTTATTAAATAAGGACATATCAGAACTTCTAAAACCTATAAAGGAACTAGGCTATCCAATAAAACTTGATACAAATGGATTCTTCCCAGAGATGATAGAAAAACTAATTGATGAAAAACTTGTCGACATGTTCGCAATGGATATAAAAGCTGGATGGAAAAATTATCTAAAAGTTGCTGGGGCTCGTGAAACTCGCCCATACGGTGATAATGTAGTGGCGAATACAAATAATGTAGGGGCGAACGCTTGCGGAGCCCTTTGTAGTGGTGAGCCCAACTGGCAGTTAAAATTAAAAAATTCTATATCATTATTAATGAATAAAGCGAGTGACTACGAATTCCGCACAACTTGTGTCAAAGGTCTTCACACCGTAGAAGACTTTCATGAGATTAAAGATATGATTAAGGGTGCAAAAAAATATTTCCTGCAGAATTATAAGGCAGCACTTGATATGAAGGAACTACCATTTAAACCTTTTTCACGAGAGGAACTAGAAAGTTTTTTTAGCATAGTTAAAGATAGTGTGGAAAATGTTGCAATACGTGGCGTAGACTAATTTATAGTGATATAATTTATATATAATTGCTTTAGGAGGAATTATGGAAGAAAAATATCTAAGACTAATTAATAAAGCATTCGAGATAAGAAAGATGGCGTACTCACCATATAGTAACTTTAAAGTTGGAGCTGCTCTTCTATGTGGCAATGGGAAAATTTATGAAGGTTGTAATATAGAAAATGGTGCATATGGACCATCTATTTGTGCTGAAAGAGTTGCATTTGTGGAAGCAGTTAAAAATGATGAAAGAGATTTTGATGCCATAGCGATAGTGACTGGACCAAAAGGTGCAGATGTATATGACATGGGATCACCTTGTGGTGTGTGTAGACAATTTATGTCAGAGTTTTGTGATGATGAATTTAAAGTAATTATGACAAAGATAACAAAAGAAGGAGAATTATTAGATAGTAAGATATTGACGATGAAAGAAATTTTGCCTGATAGATTTAAGCTCAAGGATTTTAATCACTTATGATGAAACACGTAGACATATGGACAGATGGAGCTTCAAGAGGCAATCCAGGACCTGGCGGTTATGGAGTCGTTCTTAAGTTTACTGATAAAGATGGAAAACTACATAGGAAAGAATTGAAAGAGGGCTTTGACCAGACAACAAATAACAAGATGGAAGTGATGGCTGCAATAGTTGCACTAAAAGAACTTAAAGAGCCGTGTGAAGTGACATTGACTTCAGACTCAAAATATCTTGTGAGTGCCTTTAATGAGCATTGGATTGACAAGTGGGTAAAGACAGATTTTAGAAGAGGAAAGTCTGATGAAGTAAAAAATATAGAGCTGTGGGAAGAACTGATAGAACTTACAAAAAAACATAAAGTCACATTTGTCTGGGTCAAAGGACATGCTGACAATGTAGAAAATGAGAGATGTGATAAGCTAGCAAATGAGGCGATGGATGAGCTATAGGTTTGAAAAGGTAATGTAAATGTAGTATAATTATTATTTACGGATTAATTATAAAAAATATACATATTATAAGTAAAATTAGGAGTGGAAATGGAAAGAGTATTGAATTTTGCAGCTGGGCCTGCAGCCATACCTCTTGAGGTATTGGAAAGTATTCAAAAAAATGTGTGCAATTTTAATGGTGAAGGATTATCGGTGATGGAGATGAGTCACCGCTCCAAAACCTATGAAAAAATTTTAAATGAAACAAAAGATAACTTAAAGAAGATACTTAATCTTGGCGATGACTTTGAAGTTTTGTTTTTGCAGGGTGGAGCAAGTACACAATTTGCCATGGTTCCACTCAATCTTGCAAATGAAAATGACTTAACATACTATGCAGTTACTGGAAATTTTGCAAACAAGGCATGGGAAGAGGCAAGGAAGTGGACAAATGCAGTTGATATAACAAATTCAAAAGCAGATAAGTATAAGTATATACCAGAGATTGATAACTCAAAGATTCATAAATCGGCAAAATATCTTCATATTACAGCAAATAACACAATATTTGGAACTATGTATGATAGACTTCCAGAAGTAGGAGTACCACTTGTTGCTGATGTGAGCTCAAATGTTTTAGGAAAAGATTATGACTATACAAAGTTTGCTCTTGCCTATGCAGGTGCTCAGAAAAATCTTGGACCAGCTGGACTTACAGTAGTTATTATAAACAAAAAGTATATTAGGGAAGATGTTAGATCAAAAGTGCCTACTGTGCTTAGATATGATATTCATTCAAAAAATAATTCTATGTATAACACACCACCTACATTTGCAATTTATGTAGCCGGCGAAATGTTTAAATGGGTTATGAAGCAGGGTGGAGTAAAGGAACTTGAAAAGAGAAATATAGAAAAGGCAAAGATGCTCTATGATATTTTAGATAATTCAAGTTTCTATAAACCTTTTGCAGACAAAAAGTCTCGATCGATAATGAATGTGACATTCAATCTTCCAAGTGAAGAGCTTGAAGCAAAATTTGTAGAAGAGGCTAAAGCAGCTGGTATGATAAATTTGAAAGGCCATAGAGTTCTTGGTGGCATAAGAGTGTCAATCTACAATGCGATGACAGTTGACGGCGTGAAGACGCTTGCCAACTTTATGGAAATGTTTGAAAACAACAATAAATAATTTTATAGTTCCTGCCGCAGCGATAAGCAACGAAAATGCCGGTGGGTAACCTATGGATATAACCGAAGCATTTTCTTATGCTTATGCTGCGGCAGAATTTATAAATTAATTATAATCGTAGGGGCGAAGCATTGCGAGCCCGGAAGGAAAAAATATGTATACAATTAAAACATTTAATAAAATTAAGAACTTACTTGGCGCTGACTTCACACTTGATGAGAATGCCAAGGACTATGATGCAATCATGGTTCGTTCTGCAGACCTTAAGGAAGAGGCATTTTCAAAAAACTGTAGAGCAATCGCAAGAGTTGGTGCAGGAGTTAATAATATACCAATAGACAAGTGTACTGAACTTGGAATAGCTGTATTTAATACTCCGGGTGGAAATGCAAATGCAGTTAAGGAACTTACAATTTGTGGAATCATTGGCATATCAAGAAATATAAAGGCGGCTGGCGACTGGCTTAACTCAGTTAAAAACGATGATATTGATTTAGCTAAGACAGTTGAAAAAGAGAAGAGTAAGTATGTAGGAAGTGAAATTTTAGGAAAGACTCTTGGCGTAATAGGACTTGGCCAAGTTGGTGGAAAAGTGGCAAAGGTTCTTCATAATCTTGGAATGAATGTTATAGGATATGATGCATATCTTAGCCCTCATCAAAAGCAAGATTTAAAGCAGTATGTTGAGATTGTCGATAGTGTAGATACAATTCTTGAAAAGTCTGATTACATTTCACTTCATATGGCTACAACAAATGAGACAAAAGGCTTTGTAAATAAAGAAAATATAGAAAAGATGAAAGATGGAGTGTCAATTGTAAATTATGCAAGAGGGGAACTTGTAAAGCACGAAGACTTGATAGAGGCTCTAAAATCTGGAAAAGTAAAAGCATATGCTACAGATTTCCCAACTAAGGAAGAATTAGCACTTCCAAATGTGCTTGCAACTCCGCATCTTGGAGCAAGTACAGTCGAGGCAGAAGATAACTGCGCAGCAATGGCAGCTTCTGAGATGAAAGAGTTTTTGACAAATGGCAACATTGAGAACTCAGTAAATTTCCCAAATGTTACTATAGCAAGATCTACTGGAGCAAGAGTGACAGTTCTCCATAAAAATAAAGTTGGTATGCTTGAACAGATTACAAACAAAATCGCAGATTTTAAGTTAAACATAGAGGGACTTGCTAATAAAGGTAGAAATGACATCGCCTATACTATCTTAGATTTTTCTAGTGAGGTGCCAGAAAATATAGAAAGCAAAATTCACGAAATTTCAGATGTAATTTCTACTCGTGTCATTCTATAATACTTAATTTTAATGTATATATAATAACTGATAGCAGGCACCCACATAAAAAAATTTTGTTTTTGCGACCTATTTTCGGTGTGGTGTTGCCTGCTATCAGAGGTGAATATATTGAACAAAACACTAGAAGAAAAACTAAATGAAGTCGGATTAAAAATCCCACGCATCCTATTCCCACGGGAGGGCATCAACCTCTCAAAATTTGCTTGCATTGCTGCCGACCAATTTACTCAGGACCTAGCTTACTGGGAGAGAGTGAAAAAGTATGTAGGTAATGAACCATCAACACTCAATCTCATTTACCCAGAAGCATATATGGAGCATGAACTCGCAACTAATAAAGATAATTTTGAAAATGTTTTAAATAAAAAAATTGCTGAAATTAATAACAATATGAACAAATATATAGATGACGGCATTTACGAAGACATAGGCGAGTGTTTTATATTTGTAGAGAGAAAAGCTAGGTCGGTAAATAGACGAGGGCTCATCGTGGCTGTAGACCTAGAAAAGTACGACTATAATGAAGGGGCAAAGAGCCTTATGAGAGCCACAGAGAGAACTGTAAAAGAAAGACTAAAAGTTAGAGAACAAATTAGAGAAAATGCAAGTCTAGATATACCTCATATTTTAGTTTTGATAAATGACAAAGAAGATAAATTATTTAAAAAGGTCGAAAGTATAAAGTTCGCCACATTTTTCAAGATGGCAGGTGAATCAAATAATGATATATTATATGATTTTGACTTGATGGAAGATAGCGGATACATAAAAGGTTATAAGATTGCAGATAAGCCAGATATAGAAGAGATAGTAGACATATTAATTGAGTTAAAGAATGATGCCAAAGATGGACTACTATATGCTGTTGGAGATGGAAACCATTCACTTGCTGCGGCAAAAGACATATATGAAAAAACAGGTAGAGGAAGATATGCGCTTGTAGAACTTGTAAATATTCATGATGATGGTTTGGCATTCTTCCCTATACATAGATTACTAATCAATGTTGACCAAAATGATTTTGTGAAAAAGACAGGAGTGGATCCAAATAGGCCTCCTGCCCTACAAGATTTGCAAAAGATTCTTGATGATTATGGATGTAAGATAGATTACATACATGGAAAAGAAGAGTGTATAGAACTTGGTAAGAAAGAGGGAAATATAGCCATAACTTATGACAAGTTTTCTTATGAGACACTCTTTGATGATGTAATCAAACATGGTTCACTTTGTAGAAAAAGTTTTTCAATGGGAGAGGCTAAAGATAAAAGATTTTATCTAGAAGCTCAAAAAATAACTTAATAGGAGATAAAATTATGAGTAGTTTTATAACACCGAAAAATTATAAATCAGCATTATCACTACACGACACACAGGTAGGAATTAAAACAGTTAAAGATTATTTTCAGACAGCACTCGCATATGAATTGAGTTTACTCAGAGTTTCTGCACCGGCATTTGTTGATAAGAACTCAGGACTAAATGATAATTTAAATGGAGTGGAGAGACCTGTTGCATTTGATATTAAAGATGATAAGAGCGTGGAGGTGGAAGTTGTCCATTCGCTTGCTAAGTGGAAGAGATATGCCCTTAATCGCTATGGATTTAAAATGCACGAAGGACTTTATACTGACATGGTAGCCATAAGAAGAGATGAGGACCTTGATAATATTCATAGTATCTATGTGGATCAATGGGACTGGGAAAAGATTATAGACAAATCAGATAGAAATATTGAGTATCTTAAACATATAGTTGAACATATTTATTCTGCCCTTAAAAAGACCGAAAAATATATGGCTATACAGTTTGACTATATTGAGACAATACTACCTAAGAATATATTTTTTATCACATCAGAAGAGTTACTTCAAATGTATCCTGATAAGACTCCAAAGGAGAGAGAATATATTATAACAAAAGAGCATGGAGCAGTATTTATCATGCAGATAGGAAAATATCTTTCAAATGGTGAAAAGCATGATGGAAGAGCTCCTGACTATGATGATTGGGAATTAAATGGTGATATATTGGTTTACTATCCTGTACTTGATATAGCACTTGAACTTTCAAGTATGGGTATAAGAGTTGATGAGAATTCAATGCTTAGTCAACTTAAGATTGCAAAATGTGAAGAGAGAGCAAATCTACCTTTCCATAAAGCAATAATCAATAAAGAACTTCCATACACAATAGGTGGAGGTATTGGTCAGTCAAGAATATGTATGTTCTTTTTAAGAAAAGCACATATAGGTGAGATACATTGTTCTCTTTGGACTAAGGATATACAAGAAAAAGCAAAAGAGAATGGGATTTTGTTACTGTAAAAAAATAGTATATTGTGTAATTCTTTCATTATTGTTGCAAGTATTTTTGCCTGCAACAATTTTTGCTGAAAGGATACTTTGGCCAAGTGAGATGCAACTTGACAATGAATTAATTAATCTTGACAACATTTTGCCAAAGGATGCAACCTCATCAAATAGTAAAAAAGGGTTTTTGTTTTCAGGTAATCCAAAAGAAATTTTCACATTGGGAGCTGGCCATATTGCAATCAATGTTACGCTTTCTGGAAAAGGTCACACAATGATACAGTATCTTAAGGATTTGAAGAAGAGAGGGATTAAGATAACTCTGATACTTGTAAATGATAGAGCTCCGGTAGGAACGGATTTGAAGTCAGCACCGCCAGATTATCAGAATCCGTATTTTTATATGATTGATTTTAATTCCAATAATGGAGATTGGCAGAGATATAATTTTGACAGAATTTTGGCTGATTATGGACGGTATGTTGATAATTGGATAATAGGTAATGAGATAAATTCGCAATTATATAATTTTTATGGAGCAGCTAGTGTAAGAGATTATACAAAGGTATATTGCGACTCTTTCAAAATTTGTTATGATAAAATAAAAGCAAAAAATAAAGATGCCAATGTGTATATTTCATTTGACCAAGCTTGGGATGTACCAACTTATGATGAGAAGGATAGAAGATTTGACAAAGTAGTTGGCAAGTATAGATATAACATGAAGGAGCAGATAATACTTATAAATAATTATCTTGGTAAAAATGTTGATTGGGGAGTTGCTCTTCATCCATATCCTGCTCCAGTTGAGTCATCATATTTTTGGGATGACCAATATGCCGGTTATGATGAGAAGGCGGATAATGAATTTGATATGCCGTATCTTTTGACACTAAAGAATTTTGAAATAGCAATTAGATTTTTAGGCGAAAAAAGATTCTTAAATAGTAAAAATGAAGTAAGGAATATAATAATAAGTGAATTTGCACTTACATCTCATGATGGAGAGAGAGAGCAGGCAGCAGGACTTTATTACCTATGGGAGAAGATTGAAAACAATCCATATATAAAAGCTTTGCTTTATAATGCCCAGACAGATTTGCCTGATGGATATAACTTTGGACTTACAAGTGATAAAAATAGGAAGAGGATTATCTGGACAGTGTTTAGAGATATGGACAAAGATGAAGAAACTAGAGCTTGGTGTAAAGATTTGCTGGACTCTGTACTAGAAGAATACGGATATATTGATATAGAAAAAGTAATATTTAGCATTGCAAGTCTCAGCGAATTGGGAATTGCGATAAAGTAAAATTCATATTAAAAAGAATCTTAAAATAATAATAATTTTGTTAATGATAGTGTTGGCTTTGATGTCAGTACTATTTTCTTGTAGAAAAAGAGGAATAGATGTTACAAAGTTTAAAAGTGTTGAAGAGTTCAACAACGAGAAATTGAAAATAGGTGTAGTAATTGGCACAAGCATATCTGTAGAAACAGAGAAAGTGCTGGATAAAGCAAAGATTGAGTATTTTAGAACTGGACCAGATCTTATGAGTGCACTTAAACTTTCAAAAGTTGATGCTGTAGTATTCGAAGAATACAATCTTACATATCTTGCAAACTTTAAAAATCTAAATATTCTTCATGACTTGGTAGTTGGACAAACATCATTTGCCTTAGGATTTCCAAAAACTGAAAAAGGCAGAGCTTTAAGAGATGACTTTAATTTGTTTCTCAGCAGGATCAAAGCAAGTGGAAAATTACAATCAATGGTTGATTACTGGGTTCAAGTTGATTTGCCATTAGATGCAAGCGTTGACTTAAGTGAACTCGAAAATATTAATGGCGAACTTACTATGTACACGCAGGGATTCGAGAGGCCATTTTCTTTTGTATTTTATAATGACATAGTTGGTCTTGATTTAGCACTTGCAAGAGATTATTGTAAAGAAAAAGGTTATAAATTAAATATAGTAAAGACGAGTAGTGTTTTGCCTGCTATAAAATCAGGCAAATGTGATTTTGCAGGTAGTGGTATAGAGATAACTGAAGAGAGAAAAGATGTAATTTATTTTTCAGATCCCGTATATGTTGCAAATGATGTAATAGTAATAAATGATGCAAGTGCATTTGAAGGATATACCTTTATAGATGCGATTCGAGATGGGTTCCATGAAACTTTGATAGAGGAAGATAGATATATTTTATTCTTAAGCGGCATGCTTGTTACGATTGCCATCACTATACTATCTTTAGTTTTAGGTACAGCCATAGGCTTCATGTTATATGTATTGTATTATAGTGGCTGTAAAATTATTGAGAATGTATTTGATAGTCTTGATTGGTTATTTAAGAGACTTCCGATGGTTGTGTTTTTAATGTTACTTCTCTATGTGGTATTTGCCCGTGTAGATATAAACGGTGCAGTAGTGGCCATAATAGGCTTCACTATCACATTCGCGACATCAGTATTTTCTATGATAAATATCGAAATAAAAAGTATCGACAAGGGTCAGGTTGAAGCAGCAACTGCACTTGGATATACGAAGATACAAACATTTTATGATTTACTATTGCCACAGGCATTTAATAAGATATTACCTGTATACCAGGGAGCTATATTACAACTTATAACTTCTACATCTATAGTAGGTTATGTTATGGTATCTGACCTTACAAAGGCGGGCGATTTGGTAAGAAGTAGAACATTTGGAGAGTTTTTCCCACTCTTACTTGTGGCAATTATCTATATAATACTCGCAAAGATTTTAACGATTATAATTTCACAGATGAGTAAAATACTACTTACAAAGTTTTTAGTTAACTATAAATCATTGAAAGGAAAAACTATTAATGATTGAGTTAAAAAATGTAACTAAAAAATTTGATAACTTTTATGTCTTAAAAAATGTGAATGCTACAATTAATGATGGAGATGTAATATCAATCATAGGACCATCAGGAGCTGGCAAGTCAACTTTTATTAGACTTATTAATATGCTCGAAGTTCCATCTGAAGGGCAAATTTTTGTAGATGGCGAAGAAATTACTGCGAGTGGTTATCGTGTAGAAAATATTAGACAAAAGATAGGAATGGTTTTCCAAGATTTTAATCTGTTTAAGCATCTTACATTGCTTGAAAATGTTATGAAACCACAAATTGATATAAAGAAGAAGTTGTTGGTAGATGCCTATACAGAGAGTATACGATTGCTTGATGTTGTTTCACTAAGTGAGAAGGCGAAGAGATATCCTCATGAGATTTCTGGTGGACAGAAACAAAGAGCTGCTATAGCTAGAGCTCTTGCGATGGACCCATCAATTATACTTTTTGACGAGCCGACAAGTGCCCTTGATCCTACTATGATTTCAGAAGTAGAAGAAGTAATAGCAGAACTTAAGAGTATGGGTAAGACTATGATTATAGTTACTCATGAGATGGGCTTTGCAAAAAGAGTTTCCAACAGAGTTTTTTTTATGGATGATAAAACTATCTATGAGGAAGGGACTCCTGAAGAGATATTTGATAATCCTAAAAAAGATAAAACAAAAAGATTTATAAAGAATTTAAGACTCTTAATAATTGTTATTGATAGAAAAGACTGTGACTACTGGGGATATGAAGCAGATATTGATAAGTATGCAATGAAGAATCATATATCAGTGAAAGGTAGAACAAGATTAAAACTTGCATTTGAAGAATTGGTTAGAGGGATTATCATGGATAAGCTTGGTAATGAGCCACGAGTAAATATAGTTCTTGAGTACTCTAATCAAACCGAGAAGCTTAAGATGACCACTAAATACAATGGTGATTATTTTAATCCAAAAGATTCAGATAACGCTCTTTCTTATCACGTGTTAAAAAGTGCTATGGATGGAATAGAGTATAGTGAAATACATGATGATCCAGTTTATAAAAATCAAGTTGAATTAATATTGGATGATCAATTATTACAAAATTTGCACAAGAAAATAAAAGAACAATAATTAGGAGTTGTTATGAAAAGAAAATTTAGTTTTGTCGGTATTATTTGTCTATGTATTTTGTTATTTGCTCTTTCTTCTTGTCAGAAGAATGAAGTGGCAGAGAAAATTCAAGAGGCTAATACTATAGAAGCTATTGATAAAGAACAAAATGTTGATGAAGAAAATAGCACAAGTAAGGAATCAGTAGTTAGAGAAGTTCACGAAGTTCGTGATTCACTTGAGATTCAAAACATTGCTGGATATAGAGATACAGACAAGTCAACTTACATTGAAATTCAATTTTCAAAAGAAATTCAAGATAAGTTTGATGCAAAGCCTTATATCAAGATTGAACCAGATACAGCATTTACTGTGTCAAAGGTTTCAAATAAACTTTTGCTCAGAGGGGAATTTAATCCAGCGAATACATATAAAGTTACAGTTTTAAGTGGCATAAGAGCTACAGATGGTGTTGTAACTACAGAGGACAAGACAGAGACCATTGCTTTTGACCAAAAGAAACCTAAGGTTGTATTTACTAGTGATGGAATCATACTCCCATCAGTTAATGAAAAGAAAGTTTACATAAGAACTCTTAATGTCAACAAAGTAAATATAGTTGTAAGAAAAGTCTATGTCAACAATATGACTCAGTTCTTACAAAACTTCGATTTTTCTGGCAATGGTTACTATTCTAATCAATATAGTTATGATTGGGAAGGCTACTACGATGAAGAATATGGATATATAGAGAGGGATGATATATTTGACAATGTAGGTGATAAACTCTACGATGTCAACTTTGATATAGAAAATGAAATTGATACGTGGGTTCAAACTGCAGTAGATCTGACAGGAGTGATAGATTCAAATGGTATATATCAAATTTTTGTAAAGTTTGATGAGAATGGAACTTCATATAAATTTGCCCGTAGAGAAAATGGAAGTCTTAACTGGGATGATAGAGACTACTTAAATAGCAATGGCAAGATTGCAAAGACAATTCTTCTCACAGATACAGGCATACTTGCAACAAAGACTGATAATGGTTTAAGGGTCAATGTCCTTGACATAGTTGAGAATAGACTTATGCGCGGTGTAAAAGTGTATCTCATGTCAAAAAATAATCAGATACTTGAAGAGAAGACAACTGATGCCGATGGAATTGTAGATTTTGAAAGTCACAAAAATAGTTTTTATATATTGGTAGACACTCAGCAGAGTAAATCCATTTTGATGCTAAAAAATGCACTTAACACAAATGGATTTGCGGTTGATGGAGCCTATGCGACTAATGGCATAAAAGGATTTATATATACTGAAAGAGGCGTGTACAGACCATGGGATCCAATTTATGTTTCTATAATAGCAAGAAACAATGATGAGCCGCTCGGAAATAACCAACCAGTTAAAATCACAGTGTATGATCCAACTGGTGTAAAGATGATAGAGAATGATGTCATAAATAATGGCAAGAATGGTTTTTACACTTACACATTTAAAACAGATTTATCATCAAGAACCGGCATCTGGAAACTAGAGGCTACTATTGGTGATCAGGTGTTTAAGAAAGACATATCTGTAGAAACAGTTGTGCCAAATAGAATAAAAGTAAACCTCAATATTCCAGAAGTTGTCAATTACAATGAAGAAATAAAAGACTGGACTATCAATGCAAATTATTTATTTGGTGAGCCTGCAGGAAAACTTAAATATGGTGTAAGTTTTGATATAAGAGAAGAGCCAATAAATTTTGAGAAATATAAGGATTATACTTTTAAAGAGCCATCTACTTATGGGTATTCTGGTTCAAGATATTTGGAAGGAACTTTAGACTCTAATGGCTATAATACCATAGTTCCAGATTTTAGCAATATAAGTTTTGGTTCACTCAATATGCTCATGGATGTGTCTGGGCGAGTAACAGAAGATGGCGGTAGAAATGTAGTTAGCAAGAAGTATGTAAAACTTAAAAAGTATGATACCTATGTGGGAATTGAAAATACAAGTACTTACAAGAGACCAGGATCTAAACTTGATTTAAAAGCAATTTGTGTCACAGAGGATGGAGAGACATTAGTTGCTGGAAAAAAATTAAAATATAGACTTTACAGCAATGACCACTATTGGTGGTGGGACTATTCTGACTATAGTGATTTCATTCGTTCATTTAAGAGTGATAAAAATACCACACTTATATATGAAGGTGAGTTTACAACAACTGATGTGCCTACTTTACTTGAAGATATCATACCAAATGCAGAATACTTATATGTAGAAGTTGAAGACCCGATTACAGGTCAGGTTACTGGTGTAAATCTCCAGTCAAGTGAGTGGGTGGATTCTAGTGTCACAAAGAAGGTTGAAACTTTAAATGTAATTTCAGAAAAGAAACAATATCTTGTTGGAGACACAGCGCAAGTTAGATATAAGGCAGCAAAGGGTTCAAAAGCAATTATAACAATTGAAAAAGCTGGAAAAATAATTGACCAATTGTATAGAGATGCAAATGAAGCTGAGATGGTTGAATCAATAGCAATTACAAAAGAAATGGCACCAAATGCATATGTCTATGTGACACTCTTGCAAGACTATAAGACGAAGGAAAATGATAGACCGCTTAGGCTTTATGGAATTATACCACTTAATGTAGTAGATGAAGATACAAAGATAGATTTGGAAATTGTTGCTCCAGAGCAGATAAGACCAAATGAGAAATTTACTGTCTATGTGCAAAATAAGAAATTAAAGAAAGTAGATTTCACAATTGCTGTAGTAGATGAAGGATTACTTGATATCACTGCATTTAAAACTCCAAATCCATGGACTCATTTCTTCCAAAAACTTGCAGCAAAACTTTCTCTTTATGATAATTATTCTGAAGTCATAGATAGACCTTATGGTGCCGTCCATCAGATCTTAAAGGTCGGTGGTGACGAAGCACTTATGGATGAAATGGCGAGAAGACGAAGACTTAAAGAACTCGGACTTGAAGATGCAGATAGATTTAAGCCGGTATCTATGTTTAAAGGTGTTCTTACAACAGATGCAAATGGTGCAGCGAGCATTGATTTTGAGATGCCAAATTACATGGGTCAAGTTCGTATAATGGTTGTTGCAGCTGATGGTAATAGTTATGGCTCTGCTGAAAAAGATATGCTTGTAAAAGCGCCTATTATAATGCAGCCAACATTACCTCGTAGCATGAAGATTGGCGACAAGATGAGTATACCTGTTTCTATATTTGCACTTGAAGAAGGTATAGGAAATGTAGAAGTATACTATATATTTAAAGGAAAAACCCAGACTAAAAATATTGCCATGAAAAAAGGTGACAAAGAGATTGTCTACTTTGATGAAGAAATAGGAAACGAAATAGGAACTGAAAAATTAACTATTGGTGTTCATTCAAATATATACAATTATGAAGAAACTGTAGGAATGGCGATAAATAGTAATAATACACCTATAGAGGTTAGCGAGAATAGTGAGCTGAACGGAAAACAACCTGTAACTTATAATCAAGATGTAGATTATGTAAAGGGAACTGTAGATAGTATCCTTACTATTTCAAATACTATGATGCTTGGACTTGATCAAAGACTTAAATATTTAATTGGATATCCATATGGATGTGCAGAGCAGACTACTTCTTCGGTGTTTCCACAACTCTTTATAGATAAACTTTCTACTACAAAGAATTATGATAAGCAAAAGGTAGTTGACAACATAAATGCTGGAATATCAAGACTTAAACTTTTCCAACTTTCAAGCGGTGCATTTTCATATTGGCCAGGTGAAAGTTTAAAATCTGATTGGGCGACAAATTATGTGGGCCACTTCTTAATCTATGCAAAGAAGAATGGATACTACTTGCCAGACTCTATGTATGATAAATGGATTAACTATACTGCAAGAACTGTCCGTGGAACAAATGTAAATTCGGATTATGACATAAGTTGGAAATCATACGCGCTTTACTTACTTGCGCTTGCTGGAAAGCAGAATGTAAGTGAGATGAACTATATGTATGAGAATTTCTACACAACGAGAATGAGTGACACATCAAGAATGTATCTTGCAGCTGCATATAAGTTAGTGGGACAGGATAGTATAGCAGTTCAAATTGCATCGACAATTAACATAGCAAGTATCAAAAAGATGTTTGATGATCTATATAAGAGAGATAGATACTATTATAGTTATAGCTACGGATCGCTTCTTAGAGAACTTGCAGTTTATCTTGATTGCTACTACACAGTATATGGAAAGAAAAATGATGAGGCATTTGACGAGATACTTAGCAGCATGAGAACTAAGAATTGGTATTCAACTCAGACAACTGCCTACTCACTTCTTGCACTTTCTAATATAGCATCTGAAAATGTAAATGACACTATAAAGGGTGTAGTTGATATTGATGGTGTACAGACTCCATACACTACTTCAAGTCAGGAAAAAATAGTTATAAAAGAAGGTGCGAAAAAAATAACTGTCATACCAGATAATGAAGGAAAAACTTTTGTAAATTATTACTGGGAAGGAGTGCCTGTAAATGCTGAGACAAACGATTATTCTGAAGGATTTAGTATAGAGAGACATTATTACGATGATGAAGGTAAAAGCAAGAGCATTTCTAATGCTAAGTCTGGAGATACATTCTGGATGGAAGTTGTAGTAAAGCCAACTAAGAGAAATATTGAAAGAGTTGAAAATGTTGCTATAAATCAGATCCTTCCAAGTGGATGGGAGATAGAGAATTTAAGGGTTACTGATTCTAATGCTCCAAAGTGGGTAGAAGATAAATCAAAGGGAACTAATGTGTCATATACTGACATAAGAGATGATAGAGTTATGTGGTTCTTTAACTACAATAATGAAAAGGAACTTCATTTCTTTGTGAAGATTAATGCTGTTACAAAAGGTGAGTTTGACTTCCCTGGTACAGTACTTGAAGCCATGTATGACAATAATTACCGCGCATACAAAAAGGGCGGTAAAGTAAAAGTATCATAATGTTTGCAGGGGACGACATTTTGTCGTCTCTTTGTAGGAGAAATAAAATTAATAACAAAATTAAGAAAATTATAGTAATATTCTTTGCTTGCACCATATTTTTACTTGTGACATTCGTCATCACAGTATTCTTGACTTTTGATGTAGATAAAATGCAGACAGATATAGAAAGTAGATACAGCACATCCCTACTTGATACAAATGGCAAACTGATGGATGTGTTTTTAACCAAAGATGAGCAGTGGCACCTAAAGGTAGAAGAAGAAGTATCTAGCAATCTAAAAGAGGCAGTTATAACTTATGAAGACAAGAATTTCAATTCACATCATGGGGTAGACTTTCTAGCTATAGGAAGAGCCTTTAAAAATAATTTACTTGGTAGAAAGAGAAGTGGTGCTAGTACTATAACAATGCAGGTTGCAAAGCTTGCACTTCCAAAAAAAAGAACTTACTTTAATAAATTCTTGGAAATTATACATGCATTTAAGATAGAAACAAAACTTGATAAGGATACTATACTTAAGCTATATCTAAATAATGCTCCCTATGGTGGCAATATAGTTGGTTATGGGACTGCAGCGAGGATGTATTTTCAAAAAGATCCAAAAAATCTTTCCTGGGCAGAGTGCGCACTACTTGCAGTGCTCCCAAATTCGCCAGGAGCTATGAACGTTGAAAAAAATCACGAGAGGCTACTTAGTAAAAGAAATTATTTACTTGATAAATTGTATGCCAAAGGGAAGATTACAGAAGATCAGCTAAGTCTCGCAAAAAGTGAACCACTTCCTTATGAAAGATATTCGTTTGAAAGGGTGGCACCACATCTTGCAAGAAGATTATATAATACAAAAACTGATAAGGTAATTAAGACAACTATTGATTATGATTTGCAAAAAAGAATGCAAGAAATAGTTAAGTCATATGTTGGATATACTCATTCAGAAGGTATAACAAATGCTGCAATGCTGATAGTTGAAAATAAGACTAGAAATGTGAAAGCCTATGTCGGTTCACAGGACTTTATGGATATGGAAAACGAAGGACAGGTTGATGGCGTAATTGTAAAAAGGTCACCTGGATCAATTCTAAAGCCATTTTTGTACGCGCTATCAATTGATGAAGGGATGATAGCTCCAGAGTCACTTGTGCAAGATGTGCCGATGTTTTTTGCAAACTTTAATCCGCAAAATGCAAACAAAAAATATACTGGCATGATAGAAGCGAGACAGGCGCTTATATCATCGCTCAATATACCTTTTGTACATTTGCTTGACCAATATGGTGTGTATAATTTTTATTATTTCCTAAAAGATATGCTTGGTTTTGAAGAAGATAATCCTGACCGCTATGGACTATCTTTAATACTTGGCACAAAAGAATTCTCAGTCGAGGATATCGCAAAACTTTATTCAGGACTTGCAAATTTTGGAGATTTGGCTGAACTAAATTATATAAAGAGCGATGATGATGCTATAAATGTTAAAAGGAAAACTATGTTTACAAAAGGGGCAGCCTATCTAACTCTTGATACATTAAAAGAATTAGTTCGACCAGGAATAAATAATTTATATAGATGGAAGGATCCAATTTCTTGGAAAACAGGAACTAGTTATGGAAAGAGAGATGCATGGGCCTGCGGCATGACACCTGATTATACTGTCATAGTATGGGTGGGAAATTTCTCAGGCAAAAGTAATGAAAATCTTTCTGGAGTTATAAGCGGTGGTAGACTACTCTTTAATGTATTTCAAGAACTAGACAATAGCAATAAGCGTTTTACTGAGCCATTTTATGAGCTGGAAGATATAAAAGTTGATAAGGTTACAGGTTATCGCATAAATTTAGAAGGCGTAGAGACTAAAACTATAAAGTTTCCAAGAAAGGCTAAGCCACTTAAACTTTCTCCATACTACAAAAAAATCTATGTGGATGACGATGATGTAGAGATAGACTCAAGAAGCTCAAAGTTTTCAAGTAGTCATGAGAAAGTAATACTTAATTATCCGCTTGAAGTAGTAAACTATTTTATAAGAGAAAATAGAGATGTGTCTGAGATATATCATACGTCCTCAAAAGAAAAAAGCTTAAAGATACTATATCCAACACCAAGTCTAAAGATTCTTTTGCCAAAGGACTTAGATAAAGAGCAAAAACTCGTAGTAAAAATCGCTAATTTAAAAAATCAAAATATATATTGGTATCTTGATAAAGAGTTTATTGGACTTGATAAATCATATGAGAAAGAAATTGAACTTGGTGTAGGAGAACATTCTTTGACTATAATGGCAGAAGACGGAGAAGTGGCAAAGACAAGCTTCTCAATTGAAAAAACTCGTTAGACGATGAGATTTTTTATAGATGCTTCATTTGTGTTTTTGCCAGAAAAATGATAATAGAGATTATTGGCAAAAATATTATTTTTAATAGATGGAGAGAGAATGAACTCTCCATTTTTATTAATTTTAATAATTTTTGATTTTGGGAAGTTTTTAACATATGCCTTATAAGAACTTGGAGCAAAACTCATGAGATAAGGAATACTAATATTTTTAAGATATTGTAAAAAAGATTTTTTTACAGCGAGTATCCTTATGTAATTTGGATAGGATTTAATATTGGGGATGTCTTTTTTATTTATGCCAAGAACAATGTTTAATAGAACTCTTTTGATATTAGCAAGAGTTCTGTTTTTTGTTTTAAGCGATTTGGTAATTTTTTCAAATGACATTTTTTTATCTGGAAGTTTCATAAGAGAATTATAAAAGTCATTTGTCATAAGATAGGTGTTTGATATATCGAGTAAATTGTTTTTGCAAAGTAAGATTTTGTAGTTTATGATTTCAGAAAAGTTATCATTATGAATCTTTTTAGGAAGTTTTTTTCTAAGTTCACTAGCCGTTGGTATATCATTTACTCTCTTTATGCTTATAGGCTTGATATGGCTTTTTAATTTTTTAATAGCACTAATATATTCTACTGCGAGAATATCATTTGGAGACAATTTTTTGCCATAGATAGTTGATAAAGATTTAGAATATGATGACCCATTTTTTAGCATATATTTTACCATATCATTGTTTTCACTTTCTATGTTGATATCGGCAAAACTAGATAGTTTTTTCACATCATTTATCATAGAACCAAATATCAGAGTATCAACAAACTCAAGTTTATTAAGTATTTTGACTGTCGAGAGAGCAAAGTATTTTGCAGATGAAAGTGTGAATTCCACGGGTAGTTCTATAACCATAGAAACGCCTGATTTTAGAAGAATACTGGCACGGCTGTATTTATCATAGACAGCAGGCTCGCCTCTTTGCACGAAATTCCCTGACATAATGGCGATTATAATATCCCCTTCTTTTTTTGCAGCATTAATAAGCCTTCTGTGCCCTTGGTGAAAAGGATTGCATTCGCATATTATACCCACTACTTTTTTGCCTTCTAACATACTGCAATTATACATAAAAATGTGAAAAAAAGCCAATAATATGTTATAATATTATGTTATGCAAAGGGCTAATGGCTATAATCAATATAGGGGTGGAAGACATCGTGAGTCAAGCGATGTGGCTTCTATTGTAAGAATACTAGTGTCATTTTTTGTAATAGTTATATCCGTACTTGCTATCTATATAGTTTTAAGAAGAGTGCTGGACATTAAGATACTTGAAAAGATAAATCTGAAAGAAGAACCACATGATAGCATAAATATAACTACCGATGCAAATTCAGGCACTTCGTTTTTTGTGACTGATGATAAAGGTCTTAAGTTTAGAAAAGATGATAAGACATTTGCAAGAGAAGAGTGGATAGAAAAAAATGGTGAGTTATTTTATTTTGATACAGCAGGCTATGGTATAAATGGTGATTTAAAACGTGATGGACAGCTTTATACATTTGAGAATGGTAAACTTAAAAATATAAAAAGAGATACATCTTATGTGTCAAGAGCGAAGGATGAACTCTTTAGCAGTATTGAGTCAGCACAGTATCTCGTGTGGCTCATTGACGATGAGAAAGTAGGAAACTTTTATCCTATAAAGTTTAGACAGTATAGTGATGACTTTGAAGACTATCTTGGTACTGATGCTGATAAACAATACGCTTCTCCAAATATGATAAAAATATATATGAGTAATATTTATTATCTCGCAGCTGGCAAGGGAACTAATTTTGCAGGTCGTCTATATAGGATGAGACCAAATGCAATTCATAAAGAGACTGTGGGAATAGGTGTCACAGGCTATATAGTTTTATCTGATGATGTAGTGTATTACTGTGATGGAGATAGAGTTATAAAAGCAAAAAGTTGGAAGGGCGTAGAATTAAAACTTCCAGAAAACGAAGAGTTAAATGAAGAGGGTGAGATTGTAGCTAAGGTATCTACTAAGTCAGAAGTTGTGCCAATTATAAATGATGATGGGAAGAAATTAGACATAGATATAGTTGATTTACCAAAACCTGATGAAGAAGTTAGAATAGTAGATGGTGTTGGCGAAAGAGAATCTACAAGATTAAACGAAAGTAGTGCAGCAAATAGAGAGAGCACTACAGCCAATGTGCAAGTTGGTCTTGCACCTTATGATATGAATAAAGAGAAAACAAGTGCAGTGAAAGATGAGAGAGTTGAGGTAGGGGTTGGACCTCGTATAGTCGAAGTAGAGGCACCAAGGTAATGATATTTTATATAATGGGAAAATCGGCTTCTGGAAAAGATAGCCTTTATAAGAAATTATTGTCTACAGACCTTAATCTAAATAGGGTTGCTATTTATACTACAAGACCTAAGAGAGACGGAGAAGCTGAGGGCATAGAATATCATTTTGTAGATGAAAAGTTTTTGAATGATAGAAAAGATAAAATCATCGAAAAGAGAGTATATCATACAGTTTTTGGAGACTGGTACTATGCTACGATTGATGACGGAAATATTGAAAAGCATAAAAACTATGTGGTGATAGGAACTCTGGAGTCGTACAATATTATTAAAAAATATTATGGCAAAGAGCTGGTATTTCCTATTTATCTTGAAGTGAGCAATGACATAAGAAGAAAAAGAGCAATTGATAGAGAAAATATGCAGAAGGTGCCAAAACTTGATGAGATGGAGAGAAGATTTAAAGCTGATGAGATAGACTTTAGTGAAGAGAATATAAAGAATGCAGGAATAGTAAAGAGATATGTAAATGACGATTTTGAAAAGTGCTTTGAAGAAGTTGCAAATGATATAAGAAAGTTTGGTAAATGATAAGTATCCCATACAAAAAAATATATAACGCATATATTATAGAAACTTATAATTATGATTCTGTAAAAAATAGTATTAAAGAATTTGCGATGGCGAATGGCTTTGATAGACCACTGGTTGAAAGTGAAAATCATCCAGATATTTTTTACCTTGAATCACCAGATGACAACATAAAGATAGATGCAGTTAGAAATGATATAGTAAATACTGCGATCTATTCTCCAAAGATAGCTGACAAAAAAATATATGTGATCTATGATGCTGTAAATCTTGAGGAAGTGGTTCAAAATGCCTTGCTTAAGACTTTGGAAGAGCCACCTGCATATGACATATTTTTCTTGGTGACAAGCAATGCCAACAAGTTGCTTGAAACAATAAGAAGTAGATGCATAACAATAAAGGACAATGAAGATATAGACTATAGAAGTGTGCTAGAACTTGAGTATTTGGAAGATGCTGTTTTAAATTTATCAAATGCAAAATATATGGCAGTAAGTGACAAGATGAGTTTTGCAGAAAAGTTTGCAAGCAAAGAGTACAAGCTAAAAGATTTAATAAAACTATATAGGTATCTTTTGAGAGATGCATTGCTTTACAAACTTACCCTGTCAAAAAATTATCTACATTTGAAGGAATTGGAAGATGATGTAATAACACTCGCAAATACCTATGACACAAAGGTTTTAGGCAAAATGATAGATGGTTTAAACTATCTAGCTGATGCCAATAGAAACAATGTAAATAAAAAGATAGCGCTATTTAATTTTTTAGAGGTGTAAAATGGAAAAATGTTTAGGAATTAGATTTAGGACAAGTGGAAAAATATATTACTTTAAGCCAAATGATGAAGAAATTAATGTTGGCGATGCTTGTATAGTTGAAACTATACGAGGAGTTGAATTTGGCAAAGTTGTGAAAAAGGATATAGAGGTTGATGAGAAGACACTAAAATCTCCACTTAGGACTATAATTAGAAAGGCAACTCCTGATGACTATGAGACCCACAAGAAGAATAAGGAGAAAGAAGGAGATGCATTTGCAAAATGTAAAGAGAGAATTAAAGCACATGAACTTCCTATGAAGCTGCTTGACTGCGAGTTTACATTTGACTCTACAAAGGTATTGTTTTACTTCTCTGCAGAAAATAGAATTGACTTTAGAGAGCTGGTAAAGGACTTAGCGTCAATATTTAGAATAAGAATAGAACTTAGACAGGTTGGAGTTCGCGATGAGACTAAGATTCTTGGAGGACTCGGGTCTTGTGGAAGGCCATATTGCTGTTCTACATACCTTTTCGATTTTAAATCAGTGTCTATAAAAAATGTGAAAGAGCAAGGTGTAAGTTTGAATCCAGCAAAAATTTCTGGAGCCTGCGGAAGACTTATGTGCTGTCTTAATAATGAGAAAGAGACTTACGAAAAATTAAATGAGTCTATGCCACAGATTTCTGATTTTGTAACCACTAAGGATGGATTAAAAGGCACAGTTCAAAGCATAAATACGCTTAGACAAAAAGTTAAAGTGCTCGTAAATCTAAAGAACGACGAGAAAGAAATGAGAGAGTATGACCCAGCCGATCTCAAGTTCAAAAAGAGGCAGTTAGTAAGTCAAGAGACTGAAGAAGAGAAAGAGGCAAGAAAACTCGAAGAACTTGAGAGAAGAGATGTGAAGGCTGACTTATAATATTTATTAAAATGCAAAATCGAATGTAAAACTATCGCCCACATTAAATGGACTATCTTTACATTCTGTAACTTCAAAAACAGCTTTCTCCCAGCCGAAAATTTTTATAGTTCCTTTGACATTCTCTTCATATGAAGTAAAGGCTAAATCGCCATTTTCTTTTTCTATGAATGTGCCTTCTACTGTAGTTAATCTATATATAGAAATGACTGCTTCGTTGTCATTTTCCACATTTTTACGAGTGATGAGAGAACCATAGACACTACCAGTTCCTTGGTTGTCTACAAAAGTTCCATATATTGATCTGTCTGGCATCACAAAATCTTCATGTTTAATGATAGCGAGTTCTCTGGCGAGAATTAGACATCTATTGTGAGTAATGTCTGATAGAAAATTATTTTGTAGAAGTGGATATATACTACCACTATTTTCTGGAGCACCAATGTTTTCAATGGTGAGTTCATTTTTCATAGAAATCCAATTTCTTTGTTCGCTGAGAATTCGTTCTTTTACATTCTTGCTAGCACTACTACTTATGCGCTTCCATAGATTGTTTAATTCAGTATCCCATACAGTATAAGTCCAGGCTGATGAAGAATTCATCTCGCTTTGAGTGTTGGCAAGAGCTGCAGCATCAGCATAGGTGTTTGCAATTTTTTGAATTTGATTAATTTCATCTTGTAAAGATGAGGCTTTAGCAGTAGCGTTTTCTACTTCGCTCTCTATCTCGGATTTATAGTCATTAAAAAAATCATATTTTTTTGCTACATTTGCATTTTTAGAATTTGTAGTTTCAGATATATAATCAGTTGTTTTGTTATTATCTTTAATATCATTATTAGTGACATCAGCAGGATTTGTATCAGCTTGAATATTACTGGTACTTGGTGATACACAAGCAGTAAATAGTATAGTTATTAAAATAAGTAAAGTGGAAATCAATGTTTTCATTTTTAAACCCCTTTGTTAATATATTATTAGATTATTTTAGCATAGTTAGGTGGTTTTGTTCAATCACTAAATGCTTGACAGGGAATAAACTATCTTTTACTATGTATACATATTATGGTTAGGGATAAATTACCAATATATACTGCTAATGATGAAATAATAAATATGAGCAACATTAAACTTGAAAACCTAGAAATAAATGGCTACCACATTTACCAAGACAAGGACAGTTTCAATTTTGGAATTGATGCTGTCCTTCTTGCTAATTTTGCGTTGAGGGAGGGCTCGCAGTGCTCTCCCCTACAGGTTTGTGATTTTTGTACGGGTGCATTGCCTATACCGCTTATTATGTATGCGAAGAGAAAAATGTTTTTAGGAGAGAATGTAAAGTTCACTGCATTTGAGATAGATAAAGACCAAGTTGAACTTTGCAATAAATCGATTGCATACAATAAAGAAAATGTAGAAGATGCAAAAAATATTGATAGTGATATTAGTGTTATAAATGATGACATCAAAAATATTTTTAATGATAGAGAAAAATATAAATCAATGTATGAATCATTTGACATGATAACTTGCAATCCACCTTATATAAAATCAGGAAGCGGCATTATAAATTTTAATGACAAAAAAATTGTTGCAAGACATGAAGTGCTTATCACATTTGAAGAAATATGCAAAGCTGCAAGTTTGATTCTAAAATCCAATAAAAAATTTTACATAGTTCATCACTCAGAAAGATTTACTGAGATTTCAGAAATATTAAATTCATATTCATTTGAAGTGAAAAAAGTTCAATTCATCTATCCAAGAGTTGATAAGCCATCAACACTTTGTCTTATAGAGTCTGTAAAGAATGCGAAAGTTGGTCTTAAAGTTCTTGAACCTATAATTGTGTTTGAAAATGACGGAAATTATACAAAAATGGTTCAAAATATCTATGGTAAATAGTGTCTAAAAAAGCCCCATTTTATGCGGTGCCCCTTATTTATCAACATTCTAAAACCACAATATATAGTGTTAAAAATATTGTTAATAACTATATATTGACTTTATGCTGCTTTGTGATATAATAACTTGACTTATGGTGGGTATGTAAAATAAATATTGAAGGGGTACGAATATGTTTGTTGTTGTAAAGAGAAATGGTGAACAAGTTGATTTTAACATCCAAAAAATTAAGGATGCAATTGACAAGGCATTTGTGGCGTGTAAAAGAGAGACACATCCAAGTATAATTGATGACCTTGCTCAACGTGTAGCAGCGGCGTTTAGTTCTAAAATTAAAAATGGTGTAATTACTGTTGAAGAGATTCAAGACTCTGTAGAAGAAGTTTTGATTAAATATGATTATAGTGATGTAGCGAAAGCATACATATTATATAGAAAGAAACATAGTGATATAAGACAAACAAAAGAGACACTTCTTAACTATAAACAAGTTGTCGATAATTATTTGAATGTAAGTGACTGGAGAGTAAAAGAGAATTCAACTGTTACATATTCTGTTGGTGGTCTCATACTTTCAAACTCAGGAGCAATAACTGCCCATTATTGGTTGTCAGAAGTTTATGATGATGAGATAGCACAGGCTCATAGAAATGCAGAGATTCATATTCACGACCTTTCTATGCTTACAGGATACTGTGCTGGTTGGTCTTTAAAGCAACTCATCAAAGAAGGACTTGGCGGCATCCCGGGAAAAATTACAAGCTCACCTGCAAAACATTTATCAACTCTTTGCAATCAGATGGTAAACTTTTTAGGTATCATGCAAAATGAATGGGCTGGTGCTCAAGCATTTTCATCATTTGATACATACCTTGCCCCTTTTGTTAAGATAGATAATTTATCATATCATGAAGTAAAACAATGTATACAAAGTTTCATCTATGGTGTCAACACTCCATCAAGATGGGGAACACAAAGTCCATTTACAAATATAACTCTTGACTGGACAGTTCCAAATGACCTTGCAGAACTTCCTGCAATCGTTGGCGGAAAAGAGATGAACTTTAAATATAAAGATTGCAAGCAAGAGATGGATATGGTCAACAAAGCATTCATCGAAGTTATGATAGAAGGTGATGCAAATGGTAGAGGTTTCCAATATCCAATTCCAACTTACAGTATAACAAAAGATTTTGACTGGTCAGAGACAGAGAACAATAAACTCTTATTTGAGATGGCATCAAAGTATGGCACACCTTATTTCTCAAACTATGTAAATTCAGATATGGAACCATCAGATGTACGTTCTATGTGCTGCCGTCTTAGACTTGATCTAAGAGAACTTAGAAAGAAATCAGGTGGATTCTTTGGTTCTGGTGAGTCAACTGGTTCAGTAGGCGTAGTAACAATCAATATGCCTCGTCTTGCATATCTTGCAAGTTCAGAGGAAGAGTTCTATCAAAGACTTGATAGACTTATGGATATATCAGCAAGATCACTAAAGATAAAGAGAAATACTATAGAGAGATTTATGGAAAATGGTCTTTATCCATATACTAAGAGATACCTTGGAACATTCAACAACCACTTCTCAACTATTGGTCTTGTAGGTATGAATGAAGCTTGCTTAAATGCCAAGTGGTTAAAGAAAGATTTAAGAGATGAAGAAGCTGTTAAGTTTAGTATAGAAGTACTCAATCACATGAGAGAGAGACTTAAAGATTATCAAGAGAAGTATGGCGACCTTTATAACTTAGAGGCAACACCTGCAGAGTCAACTACTTATAGATTTGCAAAACATGATAAGGAGAAATTCCCAAATATCATCACTGCAAATATGAATGGAACTCCATACTACACTAACTCATCACACCTTCCTGTAGGAACTACTGATGATATCTTCAATGCTCTTGATGTACAAGATGAACTTCAGACACTCTATACTTCAGGAACAGTATTCCATACATTCCTTGGAGAGAAACTTCCAGATTGGAAGGCCGCAGCAAATCTTGTTCGTACAATAGCAAATAATTATAAACTTCCATACTATACTTTATCACCAACTTATTCTGTATGTAAGAATCATGGCTATATTGCTGGAGAAGTTTATACTTGTCCACATTGCGGAGAGCCAACAGAGGTCAATAGCCGTATCACAGGTTACTATAGACCAGTTCAAAACTGGAATGATGGAAAAGCCCAAGAGTTCAAAGATAGAAAAGAGTATTCTGCAAAACTTGCCGCAACTCGTATAGAGCAAATGGGAGAAAATTTATTTAAAGCTGAGACTCCTGATACAGTAGTTGAAAAAATGAATTTTGAAAGAGAACAGGCAGCAAAGGCAGCAGAGGCTGTAGCCCCAGTAGCACAGGCCCCACAGGTTGCAGCAGCCCCAGTAGCTCCAGTAGTAGAGGCAGCAGCAACGGTTACTCCAGTAGCACAAGCAGCTCCAGTGACTCCAGTAGCAGAAGTACCAGTAGCTGAAGTTCAAGAGGCTCCATCTTTCAATGATGTATTTAAAAATAATGCAGCTCCAATGCAAAATGTAAGCACTGAGAATTTTTACAAAGAAGAAAAAGCAGATGTAGTTGTAGAGACAGAAATAGCAAAGAAAGAAGACAGCCTTAAATTATTTGTAACTAAGACTTGTCCAAATTGTAAGAAGGCAGAAGAACTTCTTGATATGGCAGGTATAAAATATTCTATAGTTGATGCAAATGAAAACCCTTCTGATTGTGAGAAGTATCAAATCATGCAAGCACCAACTCTCGTAGTAAATGATTCTACAAAATATGTAAATCTTTCAAATGTAATTAAGTTTGTAGAAGAGACAACAATGACAGTATAATTATAAATGTTTAATGTAGGGGCGAACACTACGAGCCCGATAAAAAAAGTGCCGCTATCTAAGCGACACTTTTTTATGCTCTGCCCACCTTTTTTTATAATCGGGCATGTATTTTTTAATCAAATCGTAAAATCTTTTACTATGGTCATGGACGAAGAGATGAGCCATCTCATGGAGGACTATATATTCTAAAAAATAATCGCTCATATAATATAGCATTGAGTTGAATCTTATAGTTCGTTCGCGAAATGAGCAACTACCCCATAGAGTTCTCATTTTTCTTATACTATATTTTTCAACTTTTGTGCTTAGCAACAATTCGTATTTTTCTATAAAGACAGAAATCCTTTTCATTAATTCTCTTTTTTCTTTTGTCTTTATAGGTGGAAGGTCAGATAAGTTTGTTGTGTTGTCTTGCTTCTTCAAAGTTTTTCGAATCCAATCTTCCCTATCTCTTATGAAGTCAAGCAACTCAAAGTCAGCCACGTAGTATGGGCAGGTCAGTTTAATCATACCTTTGCCGTCAACTGTGAGCCTGATATTTCTATTTCTTCGGTATTTGGCATAATAGATAGTTAGGTCTTTATATTGTAGAGTTTTGTAATTGAGTTTAATCATATATATATTATAGCATTTATATATATATTTGTGAAAATATATAATACTTTGTAGAGGAGGATATATCCGACCCTACGGGCGAGAAAATCAAGATTTGTAGGAGGGGCAGAAAGAAAATAAGTCTTATGCTACATTACCGCTTGATATAATATTTATAATAGCAGACAAGTATCATATAAATAGAGAGGAAATAATTAGAGTATATGTGAAGGGAATGCTAGATAGTATTGATGAGAAAGAATAAGAAAGAATATATTACTAACTTTACATAATATTCATAATAAAGATGGCAGTTACCTGCCGTTTTTTATTTATATTGTAACTAATGTGTGATATAATATAATAAGTGGAGGAAATAAAATATCAAAAATTAGTAAGTCTTGCTGATGAATTAGTCTCACAGGTTCGTGCTGAGGCATTGGTTTCACTTAGATTTTTGGATGTGGCACTCTATAAACTCAATTTCAAGTATGATTTTAACACTACACTTTTTACTGATGGCGAGTTTTTATATATGAATCCATATCACATTTTTGGACTATATAAGGCCGAGTACAATATGCTGCTTAGAAATTACCTGCATGTGATACTTCACTGTATATTTTTTCATTTGTTTATAGATAAAAACCTAGATGAGGATAGATGGAATCTAGCCTGCGATATAGCAGTAGAAAATATAATTAATGAGTTAGATTTACCAACCCTTGTGCCTCCTATGCAAAATCCGCAGATACCAGAGATTAATTCTTTAAAACTTAGAGTTGGCAATCTTACAGCAGAAAGAATATATAAGTTCTTCATTACAAATGGGATAACTGATACTGAGATAGAAAGACTAAAGCCACTATTTGAGAGAGACAATCATGCATTTTGGTTTATGTCTACAGGAAATGTAGGAAGTAAAGAAGGTGGGAAGAAAAAAGATAATGATGATAATTATAAAGAGCAGAAAAAATATGAGAAAAATGACGAAGAAGTAGATAGGGCAGAGCACGATCAAAAAGAAGAAGAAAAAGAACAGGAAGCAAATAATGATAAAGATTATAACAATATATCACCTGATAAAGATGAGATGAAAGAAGACGAAGATCAGGGTGATGAGGGATCAAATCTTGAAGGAGATAAAAATAAAGCTGATGTAGGTGAAGATGAAAACCCAGATGCTGATTCCACCAATAAAAGCGATATAAATGAAGATAGTAAAAATGAAGAGGCAAGAGTTGGCGGCGAAGAAGTTGATAGACCTGTAGATGCAAAGAATCAAGATAGAAGTCTTGACGAGGAAGAGGCAATTGCCATACAAGAGAAAATCAATGAAAAAATTGGCGATGGAGAAAATGAAAGGTTTGAAGACAACACTGACAATAGGACTGACAAGAAACCTGATAAAGACTATGACTCAAATAACAGAATAGCATCACAGATTGAAAACGCAAGCTATAATGATTGGAAACAAATAAGTGAGAGAACAAAAGAAGATTTACTTATGTTTGCAAGCGAGTGGGGTCAAAAAACTAACACTCTTAAGCAGTATATAAGAGAAGTAAATAGAGAAAAATATAATTATGAAACATTTCTTGAAAAATTTGCTATAATGGGAGAGAATGTTGAGTTAAATGATGAGGAGTTTGACAATATTTATTATACCTACGGGTTAAATATATATAAGAATGTGCCACTTGTAGAGCCACTTGAATATAAAGAAGTAAATAAGATTAAAGAATTTGCAATTGCTATTGATGTGAGTGGGTCTGTAAAAGGCGACCTAGTTCAAAAATTTATAGAAAAGACTTATAATATATTATCAAAGAGAGAAAACTTTTTTACAAAAGTAAATATCCACATAATACTATGTGATACTGATATTAAAAACGATTACAAAATTGCAAATCTTGAAGAGTTAAAGACTGTGCTTGATAAGATAGTTTTAGAGGGATTTGGAGGAACTGATTTTAGACCTGTATTTGAATATATAGATAAACTAAAAAAACAAGGTGAATATAAAAATCTGAAAGGACTTATATATTTTACTGATGGACTTGGTAATTACCCAACTAAGATACCTGATTATGCTACAGCATTTTGCTTTATAAAAAAAGACTATGATAAAAACGAAAAGAAGATTTCTGTACCTTCTTGGGGGATAAAAATAATATTGGAGGACATATAGATGAATATCAAAGAAGCAAAAGTTCAGATTAAAAATTCTATGATTGCTTATTTTAGTAAAGATGAGTTTGGTAATTATATAATTCCAATAGAAAAGCAGAGACCAATATTTATGATTGGTGCCCCTGGCATTGGCAAAACTGCAATTATGAAACAAATTGCTGAAGAACTTGGAGTGGGTTTAGTGTCTTATTCTATGACCCACCATACAAGACAAAGCGCTTTGGGTTTACCTATTATAAAAAAGAAAAACTATAATGGTGTTGAGTATGATATATCAAGATATTCCATGAGTGAGATTATAGCATCAGCCTATGATATGATGGAAGATACAGGTATAAAAGAGGGAATTCTTTTTCTTGATGAGATAAATTGTGTGTCAGAGACTCTTGCTCCTTCTATGCTTCAGTTTTTGCAGTATAAGATTTTTGGACAGCATAGGCTTCCAGATGGATGGATAGTTGTGACTGCAGGAAACCCACCAGAATATAATAAATCAGTTAGAGAGTATGACATAGTTACTCTTGATAGACTTAAAGTTATAAATGTAGAGCCAAATTTTGATGTGTGGAAAGAATATGCTTTAAATAATAATGTTCATGGAAGCATACTTAGTTTTCTTGAGATAAAAAAAGAGTTTTTCTATATAGTAGAGACAACTGTTGAAGGTAAAAATTATGTAACTGCTCGTGGATGGGAAGACCTTTCAAAGATGATATATTTATATGAAAAGAATAACATAAAAGTAGATGAGACACTTATAAGTCAATACATTCATCATAAGGCAGTGTCAAAGGAGTTTTCCGTCTATTATGACTTATATAATAAATATAAATCTGATTATCAAATTGGTAACATAGTAAATGGCAATGCAACAAAAGATATAAAAAATAGAGCAAGGCTTGCAAAATTTGACGAAAGAATATCACTTCTTGGACTTTTGATAGACAATATAAGTAGCAATATGGCAAGTACTGTGGAAAATGAAGCATGCATAATGGAATATCTTGATGTGCTAAAATATATAAAAGCTGAGATTACTGGAGACTTTACTAAAATTAAAGAAGAAGAAAAGAAAGAAAGGGAAAGAAGATTGGCAAGTGAAAAGAGTGTAGAAAATGAAAAAGACTTACTTGCATCTGGAGTTGAAGTTGGAGAAAATAATTCGCAGTTAAAAATAAGAGTTAAGAGAGATCCAAGGCTTGAAGAAGAGAAGTATAAAAAACTAAATTATATGGATTCTCTAAATAAACATATATTAGAAGAAAAAGAAAAACTGAATATCTATCTTACAAGTGGAACACTTACACCCATGGATTCAAAAAAGTTTAATTATGTAATTAAAACTCTCATGTATCTTCTTGAAGGGTTTAAAGTTGAGGGTGTTGAAAACAATGATACTTCATTTGAACTTATAAGAAGAGATTATGAGCAGAAGGTGGCAGCACATACTAAGAGGGTAGAGATTACTAAAAATAATATTGAAAATGTATTTAAGTTTGTGGAAGAAGTATTTGGCGAAGGTCAGGAGATGGTTATACTTGTAGCAGAACTTACCACAAGATATGCGGCAGCCAAGTTCATAAGCACTTTTGGCTCCGACTCATATTTTAAGCACAACAAGGAAGTGCTATTTTATGAGAGAAAGCAGGAACTTTTGTCAAAAATTGATGAGCTAAGTTAAGTAATGGCAATAAACCGCGATTTATAAGCGCATAATTATGTGTGTTTTTGCATACTGTTCTTGAAAAATATTGAAATATGTAGTATCATATTACGGATTATGAAAATTGAGAAAATCAATGAAAATTCAATAGCTTTAATTATAAATGATGAAGAATTAAAGAATAGAAATCTTAAGATGAGTGATTTGTCTTATGGCTCTGAAAAAGCAAAAGACCTTTTAGTTGAAGTGATGAATCTGGCGAAGGTTCAAGTAGGCTTCAATGCAGATGCGCCACTTGCTGTAGAAGCAGTACCTCTTAAGGATGGCGCTATGAAACTTATAGTTACCAAAGTCTATGACCCTGATGAGTTGGATGCAAGATATTCAAGATTCACACCGATGAAAAATGATAAAGTTCCATTCTCTATCATGCAGATGCTTGAGAACACTATAGACAAATTTGAAGAAGCACTTAAGCAGGGAAATACAAAAGGAATTAATGAAGTTAATAATGTAGAGAAACTTGAATTTAGAAAAGAGACAGACCAGATTGCTATATTTGAATTTGATGAAATAGATAAGGCAAGCGATGCTTGTAGAAATGTAAATAGCTATGACTATGTAAGCGTATTTTATAAGGATGAAAAGAACAAAAAGTTTTATCTAGTTCTTAGCATTTCAGGTAATGTACCGAAGACTACAATTGATGACTTCAATAAAGCTTGTAATTCACTCGCAGAGTATGGTATAAGGATAAGAGGTAAAGTTGGCATGAACCAGGCTTACTACGAGGAGCATTATAAAGTAGTTATAAAAGAAGATGCAGTAAGTAAACTTAGCAGATTATAAAGGAGGTAATTATGAAAGTTACAAAAGACATGTTAATGGGAGATATTTTAGATACAGAGCATGCTGAAACTATTGCTACAATCTTGATGGCAGAGGGGATGCATTGTGTTGGTTGCCCATCATCACTTATGGAATCACTTGAGGAAGCTTGTGCAGTCCATGGGCTTGATGTTGAACCACTTTTAAATAAAATTAATGCAGCTATAGCTTAACATTAATTATAGAAATATCTTATAAGGAGGAATTAATTATGGCACACAAAATATCAGATGAATGCATTAAGTGCGGAGCTTGTGCAAGCGCTTGTCCTACAGGAGCAATTAAAGAGGGAGAGACAAAATATGAAGTTAACGCAAGTGATTGTGTAGACTGTGCAGCATGTGAAGGCTCTTGCCCAACTGGAGCAATTAAAGCAGAATAGTTTAAAAGCCTTGTCAAATCAAGGCTTTTTTTGTAGAAAAATCCGCTATATTCTTTACATAGCGGTATTTTTTTGATAAAATAATAAGGTTATGAAGAAATCATTATATAGTGAAATTATTGAATGGATCGGCATAATAGCCGTCGCTTTTGTAGTGGCATTTTTTGTAAATAATGTCATTATAACTAACTCGTATATACCTACACCATCGATGGAGTCAAACCTACCGGTTGGAAGCAGGCTTTTTGGATTTAGACTAAGTTTTAAATTTGTTAATCCAAAAAGAGGTGATGTAGTTATATTTGATTATGGTTTTGATTGTAAAAAATGTCATAAGATGTATCAAAAAAATGACGAAGCAAAATGTCCATTTTGTGGCACGGAATCTAAGGGCAGTAAAAAAGTTCATTTTATAAAAAGAGTTATAGGACTACCTGGTGAACACATAGAGATAAAAGCAGATTATACAGCTGAGCAAGAACTGTTTAGAGTTACAAAATTTTCTGATCCTGATACTAAAGCGACTTGTGGGCATGTATATATAAATGGTGAAAAGTATGAGGAAGATTATCTCAATGAACCAATGATTGTGAATAATTTTTTTAGACCGGTAGATGTTGTTGTGCCCGAAGAATGTTATTTCTTACTTGGAGATAATAGAAATAATTCTGAGGATGCAAGATTTTGGCCAAACAAGTTTATAAATATAAAAGATATAGAAGCAAAGGCCTATGTGATTTATTGGCCACTTAATCGTATGGGATTAATTAAGTAGGAGGGAATCATGGCAAAAAAAAGTGAGTATGCAAGTGAGTATGAGCATATTGTAAAAGTTGATAAAAATTGTATTGACGCTGCTTTTAATTTTTGTGAAGGCTATAAGAAATTCATGAATTCTTCAAAGACGGAGAGAGAGTGTGTCGATACCATACTTGATACTATAAAGGATAATGGTTATAAAGAATTTAATAGTAAGATAAAATCTTTAAAGCCAGGCAATAAACTCTATGTAAACAATAGAGGGAAATCAATAGTATTAATAACTATTGGAAAAGAAAGTTTAGATAAGGGCGTAAATTTTGTTGTGTCTCATATTGATTCGCCAAGACTTGATTTGAAACCAAATCCAGTATATGAAAGTGATGACATAGCATATTTTAAGACGCATTATTATGGCGGTATAAAAAAATATCAATGGCCTACAGTTCCGCTTTCTATGCACGGAAGAATTTTTAGAGAAGATGGAAGCTATGTCGATATATGTATAGGTGAAAAAGATAATGAACCAAAGTTTATAATAACTGATTTGTTGCCACATCTTGCCTATGAACAAGATAAGAGAAGTTTAAAAGATGGTATAAAGGGTGAAGAGTTAAATATTGTAATTGGCAGCATACCAGTTGTTGATTTAGATGATGAAATTAAAAATGCAGTAAAAGAAAATACCCTAAAGATTTTATACGACACATTTAAGATTAAGGAGAGAGATTTTGCAAGAGCAGAGATAGAATTTGTTCCTGCAAATACAGCAGTAGATATTGGATTTGATAGATCTATGGTTGCTGCATATGGACAGGATGATAAAGTTTGTGCCTATCCAGCACTTATAGCAGAGATTGAAAATGTAAACCCTAAAAAGACAAGTATCACTGTATTTACTGATAAGGAAGAGATAGGAAGTGAAGGCAACACAGGTATGGTTTCTGAATATCTCTTTGATATTATGGAAGATTTAGCTGATTTAGCTGGTGTAAAAGTTAGAGACTGTTATAAGAATTCTATTTGTCTATCCAGTGATGTGAACTCAGCATATGACCCAACATTTGCAGATGTTTTTGAAAAGAGAAATTCTTCTCAAATAAATCATGGTGTAGTGCTCACAAAGTATACAGGCCACGCAGGTAAGTCAGGATCAAATGATGCATCTGCAGAGACTATGGCAAAAATAATAAAGCTCATGGAAGATAGAAAGGTAGTATGGCAAATTGGAGAACTTGGAAAAGTTGATATAGGTGGTGGTGGAACCATAGCAAAATATATAAGCCAAAGAAATATTGACGTAGTAGATCTTGGGGTTGCTGTACTGTCTATGCATTCGCCTTATGAGGTTACTGCAAAACTTGATGTGTATCATACATATTTAGCATATAAAGCATTTTTATTAAATGATTAGGAGAACAAAATGAATAAAAAAATTTTTTCTAAAATTAGTTTACTTTTAGTTTTGGCTTTGGCAGCTTGTCAACAACAAAAATCTTATGGCACAATGCCGTTAAATGGAGTTGAATATCCAGAGATATTTGTAAAGTCAGGGTACTATTTTGATAAGGCATCTATGTCTGATGCACTACTTGCTAGTATGTTGGAAAAAGTTACAGTTGTAGATAAGCCTGAAAATATGGGAACTGTTGAGATGCCAGATTTTGCCACGATAAAACTTGAAAATAATAAAAAAGAAGAGATTGATAGCGCGAAGATAGAAGCTGAACTTGAGAAGGAAAGAGATAAAGAAATTACTTATAGCCCAGTAAAAGTAAGGCGTGAAGCAAAGATGACAGATAAAGTAATAATAGACTTTAAAGGCTATGTAGGTGGGGAAGAACTTCAAGGTGGTTCTGGAAATGATTATGAGTTGGTATTAGGTTCTGGTGATTTTATACCTGGTTTTGAAGAGAAGGTCGCTGAACATAGTGCAGGAAAAAGATTCAGTTTTGATATAAAGTTCCCAGAAAACTATGACCCATCACTTGCGGGAAAAGACGCAAAATTCGAAGTTACTATTAAGTCAATAGAGGAAGCAAAGACTCCTGAAATTGATGAAGAATTTGTAAAAAAGCATACAAAAGAAAACTCTGTAACTGTAGAACAATACAAAGAGGAAATCAAGAGAAGAATTGAAACAAGAAATGAGTTTTTAAATAATCAAAATCTTATATATCAATTGACAGATTATCTTTTTGAGAATACTAAGTTTAATCCAACTGAAGAGGCGCTTGCTTGGCAGTTTTCTCTTATGATGTCAGAATACAATAGACAAGCAGTTCAAAGTGGTTCTACATTTGCTGACATGATTACATCAAATGGTATGAGTGTAAAGGACGCATATGATGAGATAAAGAGTGCAGTACCTCAAGCAGTGCAAGCTACTATGCTTATAGATGAATTACTTAAGAGATTTCCAAGTAATGTTACAGAAGATGATGTGAAAAAGTGGTTTTCAAATTTTGCAGTATCTATGGGTTATGGTAATGATGTGACTTATGATGATTATAAGAATTTTATGGGTTATGAAAATCTTAAATCTGCTGTTGAACAAGAAAATGCATTATTGCAAGCAATTAAACATTGTAATGTTGTAGATTACGAGGAAGATAAAGATAAATAGTATGAGAGCATTGATTAAAAATGGGATGGTTATAGATCCTGCTAATTCTATAAAAGAAAAGAGAGATATTCTCATCGAAAACTCTATAGTTAAACTTGTGAAAAAGAAAATCGATGAGGATGCGAATTATGTTATAGACGCTAAAGGAATGATAGTTTCACCAGGCTTTGTAGATTTACATGCGAACTTTTGTGACCCTGGTGCAACTGACAGAGAAGATTTGAAGTCAGGTTCTTTAAGTGCAGCGAAAGGTGGATTTACTCATGTTGTACTTGGTGTAGACAATAAGCCTGCTCCTTCTGAATGCAATGTAATTGACTATATCGTACGATATGCAAGTATAATGCCTACAAATATTTATGCATCTGCTTCGATTTCTGAAGATAGACTTGGGTTTGAAGCAGCGGACATTAATTTCTTATATAGTCATGGTGCATTCGCATTTTATGATGGGCTTAAAGCAATTGAGAATAAAAACTTACTTGCAAAAGTCATGAAAATACTTAAGGCAAAAAACAAAACTATTTCAGTCTTTAGCGGTGCAACTGATGACAAATATGTTAGAGGCATAATAGATGGGGCGATAGCAAAAAAGTTAAAAATAAAAAATCCAACGCCACTCGATGCAGAGGCAAATGACTTAAAAGATAATTTGGCACTCGCAAAGATGACTGGTGTAAAATTAGATTTAGCCTACATTACATCTGCTGAATCTATAAAACTTGTCGAAGAGGCAAAAGCAGAGAAGTTAAATGTATTTGCAGAAGTTCCGGCACTTAATCTTATATTGACTGATAAGGCACTTGATAAGTTTGGTACAAACGCCAAAGTTATACCTGCTCTTAGATCAGAAGTAGATAGAGTTAGTTTGTGTCAGGCACTTAAAAAAGGAATTATAGATGTTATATCAAGTAATCATGTACCTATAGAGCAAAAAGAAAAAGGTGAAAAGTTAAAAGATGCTACATCAGGTGCCATAGGTCTTGAGACAGTTCTTGGTATCTGTGGGCTAGAACTTGTTGAAGAAGGATACCTTACTTGGAAAGATGTAATTGAAAAGATTAGTTTAAATCCTGCTAAAGTTTTTGATCTTGATAAAGAAGGAGTTGGAAGCATAACTGAAGGAAAGAAGGCTAATATAACCATTTTTGATCCAAGTGAGAAATGGAAATTTGAAGAGGAAAACATAGTTTCAAAATCACATAATTCTCCACTTATAGGTTCTACGCTTGTTGGAAAAGTTAAATATACTATTTGCAATGGTAGATTAGTGTATAGAGCAGTAGAGATGAATAACAATGAAGAAAACAAATAAATTATTTTCAAAAATTATATGGTTAATAGTAATACTATTTATTTTGTTTGCTGGGTATAAAGTATATCAAAGATATTCATTTACAAAAGAAAGAGCAGACTTAGCAAAATACATAGGTGCAACTGGTGATGAGGTTGCAATTTATTTAAATGATAATTTGCAAAATCATTATGATACTGATATAAAACATAAGGCAATCATGCAACATGGTACAGTGTATATTCCGCTTTCATTTGTAAAAGCTTTTATTAATAATAGGTTTTATTTTGCAAGAGATATAAATAAAATATTGTATTGTATACCAGATGAGATAAGAGTTTCTGGAGATACTGACATACATCAGATTGGGAATGCCCCTCATATTATTTTTAAAGATGAACCATATTTATTGATTGACTATGTGAAAGACTATACTAATATGAGATATGACTCATATCTTGATGATGATAATAAGAGAGTTTACATATATACTGATTGGGACAAGGAAACTATTGCATATCTTAAAGGTAGAGAGTCAGCAAGACTTCAGGGTGGCAATAAGAGTCCAGTCATCACTGATTTAAAGAAAGGTGAAGAAGTCAAAGTACTTGAAAAGATGACTAAGTGGATTAAGGTTAAAACTGCTGATGGATATATAGGTTATATAAGAAAGAATAAAGTCAATAAAGAAACTGAGAGGATACCAATAAGCGATTATGTTGAAATAGTGAGAAAGGGAAATAAACTTGATAAGAAACCATGTATCGGTTTTCACCAAGTTTTATCAAATTATTCTGCAAGTAAGTTGCCAGAACTTCTTAAAAATGCAAAAAATATGAATGTTATAGCACCGACCTGGTATGTAATTAGAAATAATGAAGGCGACATAAGATCAGTTGCAAATGATGCGTACTCTCAATATTGTCATGGAAAGAAACTATCAGTCTGGGCAACCATAAATAATTTTGATTTAGATGATGTAGATGAAAAAGCAATATTTTCTAATACGCTAACTAGAAGAAAAATGATAGACAAGATTTTGAGAGAAGTTGCTGTAAATAATTTGGATGGCATTAATCTTGATATAGAACAACTTTCATACGATGCTGGTGAAGATTATACTGAGTTCGTAAGGGAATTATCTATAGAATTGACTAAGATTGGCTGTATCTTAAGCATTGATACATATGTACCATATAGTTTCAATAAACAATACGATTTAAAAGAATACAATGATTTTTGTGACTATGTCATCATTATGTGCTATGACGAGCACTATGCTGGAAGTAAAGAAGCAGGGTCAGTGTCTTCTATAAATTATGTAAAAGATGGTATCAATCTTTCTCTTACAAATGTCGATAAAGATAAACTCATAATTGGGCTCCCATATTATACTAGAATATGGACTACAACTACAGAGGGAAAAGTTACATCTATAGCAGGTGCATCACAGACATTGGAAAATGCTGCAATATCTCAAGGACTTAAATTTTCTTTTGATGAGACAACATGTCAAAATTATGGCGTGAAGACAACTCAAGAAGGAAGTCTTGTAGAGTGTTGGATGGAAGATGATTTGAGCTTAGCATACAAAGTTCATGAGATTAAAAAAATGGACCTAGCAGGAACTGCAGCGTGGAAATTAACCCAAGAGAGAGAAAACTTTTTCAAGATAATCAATATTAATGAATAGTTAGATGGATTTAGATATTGTCATAAAAACTTTAAAGGAAGATGGCAAGGTCGTTGCAATAAAAACTGATACAGTTTATGGTTTAGTGTGCAATGCATTTGACAAAAGTGCAACTGATAAGATTTATCATATAAAAAATAGAGAGAGCAGAAAGCCACTTTCAATATTTGTGAAGAGTATTGATGAAGTTAAAAAGTATGTTGACGAAGCAAATTTGACTTCATTTGTTAAAAGAATAATGGAAAAGTATTGGCCTGGGGCTCTTACTATCATATTTAAAAAAAAGGGCGATATTTTTGATAATATTACGCAAGGTGTAAGTAGCATTGGTATTAGAATTCCAAATGATAAAAACTTGTTATCTATTTTAGAAAACATAGATTTTCCACTTGCTCAAACATCGTGCAATATTTCTGGAGAAAAAGAGTATAAAAATGCTGATGAGATAAGGATGAAACTTGGGGATTCTATAGACTTAATTGTAGATGGTGGAGAAGTTAAATGTAATGTGCCGTCTACTATATTATCAGTTGAGTGCAATGAGTCTATAATTTTAAGAGATGGAGCTATCAAATTAGATGTCTAACACAAAAGTTGGAAGAAATGTAAAAATAGAAATTATCCGACTAATTGCCTGTATGGCAGTTATCTGGTATCACATAAGAGAACTTCCTTGGAAATCAAATGGGGAACTTAGTGAGACGGCGGTATTCTTTGAATGTGTCTGTACAATCTGTGTGATGACATTTTTTCTCATAACAGGATTTTTCATATATAACAAAAATGGTTCTATTATCGAAAATTGGATAATTCTTATTAAAAAGTTTTTTAGTCAGGTATTTATATTTTTTATTTGTGTTGCTATATTCACAATAGTTTTTCACGACTTTTTAATATCAAAAGAAAGTCTCATATATTGTTTACAACATTTTTCATTAATTAAAATTGTATCAACATTATTTGATACATTTAGACATTTTTCTGCTAATTATTTACCAGGCACGGCAGCTCATCTTTGGTACATTTTTTCATATGCCATTATTATTATCGCTTATCCAGTTACAAAATATATTATAGACAAGTGTCCGAGATATGTCATATATATAATCCTTGCAGTTTTAACTATTTGTATGATAGTAAATGACTATTTCTTATTCTTTGGAAATCCAAGCTATAATTTGATTTTCAAAATCATCCATAAGCCAATCTATTATAGCGTGTGGGGATATGTGCTTTACAATGATATTATCAAAAAGTATATAGATGAGAAACTTGACACTTATGAAGATAAAAACAAAGTTTTGATTATAAATAAATCGATATTTATTATTTCGCTTTTTATGTGTATTATAACTTTCATATTATTATTTAATACACAAGTTGCCTATGACCTAACTACAAATGGAGAGTATGTATATACATCGTGGCTTAGCACATATTCATTATTTTTGACTACGGCATTTATTCTTTTTATATACAATTTGAATCTAGATAGGTTTTTGAATGAAAAGATAAATAATTTCATATACTATTTATCAAGCAAAACACTAGGAATATATATGATTCATTATTTAATAATCACTAAATTTTTATCAGTAGGATTTCAAAGCAGATTTACTAACAACAGACCAAATATATTATATCATTTGGCATATTATATATTTTATAGTTTATTTATATTTATTGTTTCGTTTGTTGTATTACTTGTTATAGAGTTGGTAGTAAATAAAATTAAAGCTATATTTTTAAAGAGGTGATTGTATGGCTAAAAGAAAAGATTATTTAAAATGGGATGAGTATTTTATGGGACTAGCAGTTCTTGCAAGTCTTAGAAGTAAAGATCCAAACACTCAGGTTGGATGCTGCATAGTGGACTCAGACAATAGGGTTTTGTCACTTGGCTACAATGGCTTCCCTATAGGCTGTAGTGATGATGAATTCCCTTGGGAGAGAGAGGGCAAGAGTTCATATGACACAAAATATAATTATGTTTGCCATGCAGAATTAAATGCAATACTTAACTATAAAGGTAACTCTCTTAAAGGTGCTAAAGCTTATGTAAATCAATTCCCTTGTAATGAATGTGCAAAGGCACTCATACAGTCAGGCATAAAGACTATAATATTCTTAGATGACAAATATGCAAATAGTGATGGAGTAAAATCATCAAAGAGAATGTTTGATGCAGTAGGCGTAAAGTATAAAAAGTTTAAACCTCTAAACAAAGAAATTAAAATCAATTTATGATTATAAATATTAACGATTATAACATTAACTATATAGATGATGGCAGTGGAGAAGCAGTTCTCTTATTACATGGCTGGGGTTCTGATTTAAAAAGTTTTACAGCACTTATTAATTTGCTTAAGACAAAATATAGAGTTTTGGCTATTGATTACCCAGGATTTGGAGAGAGTGATAAACTTAAGACAAGTTTTTGTGTTGATGACTACTGTGATATAGTTGTAGAATTTCTTAAAAAGCTTAATGTTGAAAAGGTTATCCTCGTAGGGCACTCATATGGCGGTAGAATCATACTAAAACTTAATAATCGAAATGATTTACCATTTATAATAGAAAAAAATGTCTTGATAGATGCTGCAGGAATTATAGATAAGAAAGGCATAGTTGTAAAAATTAAAATAGCAATATATAAAATATTTAAGAAGATATTTATTAGTTTGCCAGTAAGCAGTGAAAAAAAAGAAGAGCTTGTAATGAAGCTTAGAAAGAAATTAGGCTCAAGTGATTATGGCATAGCAAGTAAAGTTATGCAGGAGACACTTGTCAAATCTGTAAATGAAGATTTGACATATTGCTTAGATAATATGAAAGAAAGCTTGATAATATGGGGAGATAGAGATACAGTAACCCCTGTGTGGATGGCAAAACTAATGGAAGAAAGAATAAAGAATTCTGGACTTGTTTTGTTAAAAGGTGGACATTTTTCTTATATAGATGACCCTAATACATTTTCGAGAGTGATAATTTCATATTTTAAATTATAATGAATAGTGTAATATCAAAAATTAATAACGAACTTAAAAAAGTTTTTAAAGAGCATGGTTTTGACGAAACTCAGGCTTATATTTCTATTTCAAATAGACCAGAGCTTGCTGACTATCAGATAAACTCTTGTTTTAATATAGCAAAATCAATCAAAAAGAATCCAGTAGAAGTGGCTGGGGAAGTCGCAAATATAATTAAGGATTTAAATATTGATGGAATAAATGCATTTACAAAATGCGAGTCATGTCCTCCTGGATTTGTAAATTTAAAATTAAATGATGAACTCTTATTTTTAAGTGTAAATGATATATTAAGTGCTAAAGACCTTGGTATATCCGGTTCTGAGATTTTGCAAAAAGATGCACCAAAATGTATATTACTTGATTACGGCGGCGCAAATGTTGCTAAGCCACTCCATGTTGGTCACTTAAGAGTTGCTGTAATTGGAGAGGCACTAAAGAGATTATATAATCGCCTTGGTATAAAAACTATATCTGATGTACATCTTGGTGATTTTGGTCTTCAAATGGGACTTGTCATTGAGCAACTTAAAGATGACAATATGATTGATAATTTTACTATAACTGATTTAGAAACTATCTACCCTAAGGCATCACTAAGAGCTAAGGGGGATAAGACTAAAAATATAGAGCCTGATTTGGAATTTAATGAGAGAGCACATGAGGCAACGAAGAAATTGCAAAATGATGTTGAGCCAGAAACATCTATATGGAAGAGAATATTAAAAATCAGCATAGATGATTTGAAAGTAAGATATGCAGCGCTAAATGTTTTCTTTGACTATTATTATGGTGAATCAACTGTAAAAGATATAATGGGCCCTATGGTTGATGAGATGATAAAAAATGGAGTTGCATATGAATCAGAGGGTGCATATGTAGTTGATGTCAAGGAAGATACTGATAAAAAAGAAATGCCACCTTGCATAGTTAGAAAAAGTGATGGAGCTGTTCTCTATGCCACATCTGACCTTGCAACAATAAAATATAGAGAAGAAAATTTTGATGCTGATGAATATGTGTATGTTGTGGACAAAAGACAAAGTCTACACCTTGAACAGTGTTTTAGAGCAGCAAAAAAAGCTGGACTTTTAAAACGAGATAAGAAATTTTATCATGTAGCTGTCGGGACTATGAATGGTGCAGATGGCAAGCCATTTAAATCAAGAGATGGTGGAGTTGTTAAGTTAGAAACTCTTATAAATGATGCAAAAGTAAAAGCGCTTAAACAATTAAAAGAAAATGAGAGAGATTTATCTGGACTTAATGAAGATGAGATAGCAGAGAAGATAAGTATTGCTGCACTTAAGTATGGTGATTTATCCAATAGTCCTACTCGTGACTATGTATTTGACATAGAAAAGTTTTTATCATTTCAAGGAAATACTGGACCATACATTTTATATACTCTTGTAAGAATTAAATCAATATTTGATAAATTGGGTTCGTATAAAACTGATTGTAAACTTAACACCGAGTGCGACGACATAGTTCACAATGTTTTCCTTAAAGCTATAAGATATGCAGATGTCTTAATAGATGCATATAAAAATTACGACACAAGTATAATTTGTAAATGTATATATGAATTGTCAAATGACTTTAATTCATTTTATCACGAGCACAATATAATTAATGAGTCGGATGATAATAAAAAGAGCCTATATATTATGATTTGCAATATTGTTGATAGAATTATAAGAGATTCTTTGAATATATTGGCTATAGAAATACCAGAAAGAATGTAGTTTGATTCTGGAATTGTCTTGAATTATTGACTAAATATATCTATTTTGATATAATATAGTATATAAGCAAGACAGCGATTGTTTTGCTTTTTATTTTTAATGTTTTTGGAGGCAGTATGAACATTCTAAAATTTGAGTCAGGAGAATTGACATTTGGAGTAATTAAGATGCCACTTATGATTGTAATTGTAGTTGCAGTATTGGCACTCTTATTTGCTTTTGTACTATCAAATTTGGTGTCAAAGGAAGATGAAGGCACTGATAAGATGAAAGAAATATCTGCAAGCATTAGAGAAGGTGCAAAGGCATTTTTGTTTGCAGAGTATAGAATATTGGCAGTAGTAATTGTTGTATTATTTGTAGCTATAATGATGTTTACAAGTACAAGTACTGCTCCAGGAATTTTATCAGCAATTAGTTTTCTAGTTGGAGCTTGCTTTTCAATTTTAGCAGGTTACTTTGGCATGAACATTGCCACTAAGGCAAATGTGAGAACTGCAAATGGTGCTAAGACAGGTGGTATGAATAAGGCGCTTTTGGTTGCATTTCGCGGCGGTTCTGTCATGGGTATGTCGGTTGTAGGCTTTGGCTTACTTGGATGTGCAGCAATATATTTTGCTACAGGTAATTCAGAAATATTGACTGGTTATTCATTAGGAGCATCAACTATTGCACTTTTTGCAAGAGTTGGTGGTGGTATATATACTAAGGCTGCTGATGTTGGAGCAGATATAGCAGGAAAGACTATTGAAGACTTACCGGAAGATGATCCAAGAAATCCTGCAGTTATCGCAGACAATGTTGGAGACAATGTTGGTGATGTTGCTGGTATGGGTGCAGACTTGTTTGAGTCTTACGTTGGAGCAATAATTTCTGCTATTACACTTTCTGTTGCTGCACCAGCTATTGGGAATAGAGGAGTAATTTTTACATTTATTCTTGCAGCATCAGGAATTATTGCTGCTATTATAGGTGCACAATTTGTAAGAGGAAATGGAAATCCACAAAAAGCACTCAACACAGGAACATATGTGTCATCTGCGATTGTTATAGTTGCAGCACTTTTATTCTCAAATACAATTTTAGGAAATATAAAATATGGTATATCAATCATTGCTGGACTTTTAGTTGGTGTAATTATAGGGAAGATTACTGAAGTTTATACTTCAGCAGACTATAAATCAGTTAAGCATATAGCAGAACAATCAAGTAAGGGTGGAGCAGCAACTACTATTATTTCTGGTATAGCAGTTGGTATGAAATCTACTTGGATTACAATTGTTCTTATATGTCTTGCTACAATCATTGCATATAATTTTGGTAGTCAAGTTGCAGGTATGTCAGGTGGTCTTTATGGTATAGCACTTGCTGCAGTAGGTATGCTTTCTACTACTGGTATCACAGTTGCAGTTGATGCCTATGGACCAATAGCAGATAATGCTGGTGGTATAGCAGAGATGGCTGGACTTGATGAGTCTGTGAGAGAAATTACTGACACTCTTGATTCAGTTGGAAATACAACAGCTGCTATGGGTAAAGGTTTCGCCATTGGTTCAGCTGCACTTACAGCACTTGCACTCTTCGTATCATATGCAAATGCAGTTAAATTATTTGAAACTGGAATTAATATATTAGAGCCAAATACAGTTGTAGGACTTTTAATAGGAGCTATGCTCCCATTCCTATTTTCTGCATTCACTATGGAGTCTGTATCAAAAGCAGCAGGAGATATGGTAACTGAAGTTGTTCGTCAGATGGAGCAAATCCCTGGTCTTAAAGAGGGAACTGCGAAGGCAGATTACAAGAGATGTGTTGAAATATCTACTCAAGCATCACTTAGAGAGATGGTTCTTCCAGGACTTCTTGCAGTCCTTGTACCTATAGTAGTAGGATGTGTACCATTCCTTGGGGTAAAAGCACTTGGCGGTGTTCTTGCTGGAAGTCTTGCCTCAGGAGTTTGTATGGCAATATTTATGAGTAATGCTGGTGGTGCTTGGGATAATGCGAAGAAGTATATAGAAAAAGGTGCATTCGGTGGCAAAGGTTCAGATACTCACAAAGCTGCAGTAGTAGGTGACACTGTTGGAGATCCATTTAAAGATACTTCAGGACCTTCAATCAATATATTAATTAAACTTATGACAATTGTTTCATTGGTGTTTGCACCACTCTTTTTAAGATTTGCAGGCATGTAGTTTTACTGAGGCAGATAATGCTGCCTCTTTTATTAAGTGTTATATGAATAAGTTTTTCAAAAAAGTTTTAAATATAATTATAGTATTTGCATTAGTCTTAATGATAAATATTCCATCATTTGGTTTTTTCTACTTTTATTATCCATCCAAAGACGGTAGTGGAGAAACCATAATGGTAACTGGGGATTCATATGCAGGATATTTTGCGACATATGAGTCAGGAAAAGATTACAACATAATAATTTTTGCTGAGGCGGCAAAAAGCACGAAAGAGAATTATGAGGTGATGAAAACTGCGATTAAAGCTCCTCCAAATATTATAATCATATCAATTGGCGTAAATGATTGTAATAAACATGTGACGTTAGAAGATTTCAAGAATAGGATGGAAGAATTAGTCAGCGAATGTAAGTCTATGAATAAAAAAGTAATCCTGCACACATATATGGATTATGATATGGATGCATTTGGCGATTCAAAACATGTATTTGTGCCAAGTGATTATGACAATATACTTAAAAATGTTGCTCAAAAATACAAAAATGCTTTTTATATAGATATGTCAGATTATAATAACAATGCATTTTTACAACCTGACTTAATTCATTATAATAGAGTATTTTATGATATATTATATGACAGAATCAGTACTGCATTGATGCTTTTCTAATGATATGTTATAATTTTAGAAAGGATATTTTATGGAAGGAAAGCTTTTAGTTATTTCAGGCTTATCTGCAGCTGGAAAAGGGACAATTGCAAAAGAACTTGTAAATCGTCATGATGATTTTGTCTTGTCTATATCAGCCACTACTAGAGAAAAAAGAGGAAATGAAGTTGAAGGAAGAGACTATTTTTTCATTTCAAAAGAGAAATTTGAAGAAATGATAAAAAATGACGAGTTCCTTGAATATGCAAAATATGTAAATAATTACTATGGCACCCCTAAAAAGTACGTAAAAGAAATGATAGAGCAAGGGAAAAATGTTATTCTTGAGATAGAAATGCAGGGTGCTTTACAGGTTAAAAAAATATATGATAAAGCAATCTTAGTGTTTTTTCTTCCAAAAGATGCAAAAACTCAAAAGGAAAGACTCATAAATAGAAAAAGAGAAACTTTAGAGCAGATAGAAGAAAGAATTAAGCAGGCTATTGTAGATGCTGAATATGCTATACATTATGACTATGTACTTGTAAACGAAGAAATAGAAGATTCTATAAAAGATGTTCAACTTATAGTAGAAGACAAGTATGATAAGTCAAAAAATGCTACAAGCTTAAATATACTAAAAAAAATAGTTAGAGATATAAAGGAGGAATACCATGTTTGAGCCATCAGGACAAGAATTGATTAACATAGCAAATGAGAGTATTTTGAATGAAAACGAGAAAATCAAGAGCAAATATACTGTCATAATTGCTGCAGCAAAAAGAGCAAGACAATTGGTTGACGAGAAGGACGCAAGAATAGAAGAAGGTGCTAACCCTTTGACTATTGCTATAGACGAAATCAAAAATAAAGAAGTAAAGATAGAGCCGGAAGATTAATTATTATGAAATGCTGTTTCATAACTTTAGGTTGTGACAAGAATACTGTTGATTCTGAAAAGATTTTCAAATTTTTTATTGATAAATATAAATTTGATATTGCAGTAAGACCTGAAGATGCAGATATCGCTATTATAAATACTTGTGCATTTATAAAAGATGCAAAAACTGAAAGTATCAATTATATAAAGTATCTTGTATCTTTGAAGAAGAAAGGTATCTTAAAGAAAATACTCGTGCTAGGCTGTCTTGTTGCAGAAAATAACAAAACAGGCGAGTATGATAAGCTTTTTAAAGATGTAGATGTATCTTTAAATCTTTCGAAATATCTTGAAGATTTAAATTGTGAAAATGATAGGGTGACAGACATCCTATCATTTTCTTCTTATTTGAAGATTTGTGATGGCTGTGATAAGTTTTGTTTTTATTGTATCATACCATACCTTAGAGGTAGATTTAAGAGTAATACCATTGAGAATCTTGTAAAAGAGGCAAAGAAACTTGCCAAAAATGGTGTTAAAGAATTAAATATTGTAGGTCAAGATGTACTTGCCTATGGTATGGATATAAAAGATAGCAAAGATTTTAATTTAGATAAAGAAAAACCAATAGTCACATTGATTAATGAGATTTCAAAGGTAGATGGTATTGAGTGGATTAGACTTTTATATTGTTATCCTGAAGAGATTGATGATTCTGTGATTTCATTATTAAAGAATAATAAAAAAGTTTTGCCATATATTGATATGCCTATACAGCATTCAAGTGACAAGATACTTAAACTTATGAATAGAAAAACTACAAAGGCAGAACTAATAAAGCTAATAAATAAATTGAGACTTGAAATTCCAAATATTTGCATAAGAACGACTCTAATAGTTGGATTTCCTGGAGAAACTGAATCTGATTTCAATGAATTGCTTGATTTTGTAAAAGACATGAGATTTGATAAGCTTGGTGTATTTACTTATAGTAGAGAGAAACTATCAAAGTCATATAATTTACCAAATCAAGTTCCTGAAAAAATTAAAGAACTTCGTAGAAAGAAGCTTTTGGATATACAAAAAGGTATTGTAAAAGAATTAAATGAGGATAAAATAGGCTATGTATATAGTTCTATTGTAGAGGGAAAGCTGGCAGAACCTAAAAACACATATCTTGTAAGACCTTATTTTAATGCAAGAGATATAGATGATAAAGTGCTAGTAAAGACAAAAGAAGAATTAATATCTGGAAGTTTTGTAAATGTAGAAATTACAAAAGTTAGTGGCTATGATTTAGAGGGGAAAATTATTTAGGAGTTTATATGAATTTACCAAATAAGTTGACATTGTCAAGAGTAATAGCAATACCAATATTTATAGTTTTTTTTGTACTTGGAACTTTAGGAAATAGCGTTCATTATAACGGAATAAATATATATCGTGCTATGGCAGCAGCTATCTTTGTAGCAGCCTCTATCACAGATTACTTTGATGGTAAAATTGCGAGAGAGAGACATCTTATAACAAATTTTGGTAAACTTATGGACCCACTTGCAGATAAGATGCTCGTGATAACTGCTATGATGCTTTTGACAGAAAGTAAGGAAGTTAATTATCTCTGCACACTTATAGTTGTACTCAGAGAACTCACTATATCGTCAATTAGACTTATAGCACTTGAAAAAGGAATTGTTATTGCTGCATCTATCTGGGGCAAACTTAAAACTTCTACACAGATGGTGTCACTTGTACTAATTCTATTTCACTTTTATAAAATCAATAACCTTGCATATTACATAACTTATGGATTGTTTTATCTATCCACCTTGTTCGTTATTATATCGCTTATAGATTATATTATAAAAAGTAAGGATGTATTTTTGGACTAATGTATACTGATATTGTAAAAAAGATGATCGAAAGAGAACTCACAGTATCAACTGCAGAATCAATTACTGGTGGACTCATATCAAAGATGATTACTGATGTAGATGGTAGCTCAAAGATATTGAAAGAAAGCTTTGTGGTATATTCAAATGACTCAAAAGTATCTATATTGGGAGTAGATGCAGGGCTTATAGATGAGTACGGAGTGGTTTCAAAAGAAGTAGCGAAAGATATGGTAGTAAAACTTAAAATGACAACTGGAAGAGACATATGTATATCCACAACTGGAAATGCAGGACCTACAGTCTGTGATGATAAGCCGGTTGGTAGGGTATATGTCGGTATAAATTATCTTGATGAAGTAAAAGTTCATGAGTTAAATATAAAAGGAACTCGAGAAGACGTGAGAAATAAAACTGCAGAATTTATTTTTGAAAATATAGGGTCTATAATCAAATGATGATTTTGAAGACAATATTATTTATAATTCTTGTTATTTTGTTGATTGTTATAATGATATTGTTTTTGTTGCTTATAATTCCGTTTAAATATACACTTTTGCTCATAGATAAAAATGATAAGTGCTATACAATCGACTTTAGATACTTATTTATTAAGTTTAAAGCAGAATTAAATTTTGATCCAAAATTCAGGCTGCTTGTCACTTTGTTTAATAAGAAACTTGTTGACACGAGCGTTAAAAAAGAAAAAAAGAAAAAGGGAAGTATATCAGATACAGGTTTTATAAAAAATAAAGATATAGAGAAAGAAGTTGCAAGTGGGAAAAAGGAAGTAAAGAAACTATTCTCAAGTGCAAAGAATTATGAAAAGAAGTATATAAGTGTAAAAGATGAGAAACTTTCAGATGATGAGAAGAAGAGTAAGATAGATAGTTTTGACAAGGCTATCGACAAGTTTAAAAATTTAATTCATACAGATTTTATATATGTGATTAAAAGATTTGTGGCCGAAGGAATAAGTGTACTTGAAAAGATAAAACCAACTAAGTGTAAAATTGATATAAGTTATGATGGATCTGACGCATATCAAAAGGGTATGATTATGGCTTTTGTTTCCCCTTTATATTCATTCTTGGGAGATGACATTAAACTTAGATTTGGAAATCAAGATGAAAATATTTATAAAGTTACTTTTATAGGTAGGCCAGTACTTATCACACTATTTGGACCAATTCTTAGATTGTTATTTGATAAAAAAGTTAGAAGTTTTATTTTCAAAAAGAAATAGTAAATAGATATTGTAAAATATTAAGTTATATTTTATAATATTCTTAAATGGAGGAATACCATGGAAAATAAGATTATGGAAAATATCAAGGCAGTATTTGATGGTGTCGCTGCGGTGGCAAATACTCAGCAAGTAGTAGGAGAGCCATATACTGTAGGAGAAACAACTATTATTCCTTTTTTAGAAACTAGCGTTGGAGCAGGTTTCGGTGATTTTAGTTCGGAAAAAGATGCCGGTGGTATGGGATGTAAGGTTAAACCTGTTGCCTGCCTTATCATACAAAATGGTTTTACTAAGCTCATAAGTATAAGTGACCAAGACCCTATTTCTAAGGCACTTGATATTATCCCTGATATGGTTGATAAACTGACAAAAAGAGGGGCACACGACCCAGAAGTTAGCGAAGCTATAGAAGAAATTAAAGATAGTTATGATGTGTAATATAAATGATACATCAAGAAAAACTGCTGGGTTTGAAGCAGCATTTAAAAAGGCAAGTATTATATAAATTAAGAATAGACAATATAGAGGTATAATAGAAAACGGGCAGTTTGCCTTGACATTTATTGATTTTAATAACAGTATGTAGTAAAATATATATAAATGAGAAAATACAGGGGGTTATAATGTCGGCTTATACAGGTGTCATTAAAGAAAATTCAATATCTTTAGGCAAAATAGATTTGAAAAAATATGACGGAAAAAAAGTTTTAGTTATAATTGATAGTGATAATAATATTAATGATAATAAAGGTATAGATCTAACCCAGTTTATTTTGCCTAAAACAAGTGATAGAGCAATAGATGTTGAGTTGTATATGGGAGAAATGAGAAATAATGACAGAATATAAAAAATTTTTGTTGATACATCGCCGTTTATATATTATTTGGAAAATAATACTACATATGTAAAAAGTCTCAAGGAATTTTTTGATCATTGCATAAACAAAAATATAATGTTAATTACATCAACTATTACGATTGAAGAGTATTTAGTCTATCCTTTTAAAATTAATAATAATTTAATGATAGATAATTTTTTAACCTTTATATCTGTACTTAGAGCAAATGTTTTAAATATAGATAGTAAAATTGCTATAAATGCAGCAAGGCTAAGAAGTAAATACGAAAAGATTAAAGCTATGGACGCCTTGCAAATATCTGCTTGCGAAATTGAAGAATGCGATTTGTTTCTCACAAACGATAATCAATTAAAAAAGATCAGAGAGATTAATTGCAAATTAGTTTCAGAGTTATAATTTCAAGCACTATAGATTCAGAAAGGTTTTTGGTTATGGTAAATAAGGAGAAGATGGATTATACAAAATGGAGGAAAAGCTTGTGTGTAAGTGAAAACTTGCATAAAATCAATGATGATGCATCAAGAGAAACTGCTGGATTTGAAGCAGTGTTTAAAAAGGCAAATATTTTATAGTTAAAAAATTTAAAATATTGATAGGCGGACAAGTTTGTAATGAACCCTAAAAGTTAGACCGAAGGAGGTCTAATTTTTTATGAGATATTCATTAAAATACAAATTGTATTGCATCAAAATGAAAAAAAAAAGGGAAATTTATTCCTACTCCAATAGGAGTAAAGAGACATACATTATAACAAAGATAGGTATTTGGGAAAGGATATATGATTATTTAGGTGAAGCAGGTCTTAAGCATAATAAACCAAAATTAAGCTTATATGATAAAATAACAATGATTAAACGGGTCAATAATGGCGAGTCGATTACTGAAGTTGCACTTTCATATGGTCGTAAAACAGCCTTGTTATCTAAATGGATAAAAATATATAGACAATATGGCATAGATGGGTTAAAATCTCTTAAACAAGGGAGAAAGAAGAAAATGAAGAAACCATCTAAAGATAAAAATAAGAGTGAATTAGAACAACTAAGAGAAGAAAACGAATATTTAAGAGCAGAGAACGAATACTTAAAAAAATTGAGAGCCTTAATTCAGGAAGACGAAAAGGACCAACCACTAATCAAAAAGTAATAGTGGTTGATGAATTAAGGCATAAATATTTACTCAAAGTCCTTTTAAAAGTATCTGGCTTAAAGAGGTCAACATATGAGTATTATAAATCGCAAAAACATTTAAATGCTTGTAAAAGAAAAGAAACTGAAGACAATAAAACACTTAGTCAAATCAAAGAAATATTTGATGAGCACAAATCAAGATATGGCTATAGACGAGTATATTTAGAACTTAAAAAGACAACAAAAATCAATCATAAAAAAGTACAAAGGATAATGCGAGAGAATAATTTAAAAGGTATTCATCCAAAGGTCAAATATCACTCATATAAGGGCGATAACGGGCTTTCAAAGAATAATTTATTACTGTATAGTAGTTTTGATAGTACAAAGCAAAAAGAAGTGCTTAAAAGAGATTTTAAAGCAAATAGACCAAATGAAAAATGGACAACAGATGTATCTGAATTTCATATACCCGCTGGGAAACTATATTTATCACCAATCCTTGATATGTTTGATAGTTCTATTATTAGTTATAATATATCAACATCGCCAAACTTTAATCAAGTGACAGATATGTTAAATACTGCATTTGATAAAAACAAAAATCTAAATGGTTTAATATTTCACTCAGATCAAGGGTGGCAATATCAAATGAAATATTATCAACAAAGATTAATAGATAAAGGTATTAGACAATCGTTTTCACGAAAAGGTAACTGTATGGATAATTCATTAATGGAAAATTTCTTTGGCATAATGAAAAATGAAATGTTCTATGGTCAAGAATATAAATATAAAACACTTGATAGATTAAAAGAATCAATGATAGAATACATTGACTATTATAACAACAAGAGAATTAATATAAAAAGAAAAGGATTGACTCCTATAGAATTTAGAAATCAATCCTTATATAAATATAATAATAATAATATAAAATAGGTCTAACTTATAGGGTTCATAAGATTTCTCTCTCTTTTTTTATTTTTAGTATTATATAACCAATAATAGTAACTGGGGAGGTTCTGATATGAATGACAAAATGAAATTATTTGAAAGACATCTAAAAGAAGATGAAAAGGCTGAAAACACTATAAACAAGTATTTGCGAGATATTAAAGAATTTTATGAATGGAATGGTAACTCGAATGATGTTACAAAAGATGACTTACTTGATTATAAGGAGCATTTAAAAAAATCAAAGCTTAAAGCTTCAAGTATTAACTCAAAGATATCATCATTAAATGCTTATTTCACTTACACTGAAAATGAATCACTTAAATTAAAAGTCCTTAAATGTCAAAAATCCTTATTTGGAAGCAAAGAAAAGGAACTAACTAAATATGAATTCAACAAATTGTATGAAGCTGCAAAAAATAATAATAGACTTAAATGCTTAATAGAAACAATAGCAAAAACTGGAGCAAGGGTGTCAGAAGTAAAGTTTATTACTGTAGAATCTATTGAGGTGGGAAAGGCTATGGTTGATAATAAGGGTAAAATTAGGACTATTCTAATACCAAGAAAAGTATGTAAGAAATTAAAGGATTACTATAAGAAGCAAAACCTTAATACTGGACCAATATTTTTGACAAAAAATAAAAAGCCACTAGATAGAAAGCAAATATGGCAAATGATGAAAGATTTAGCTGATAAGGCAGGAGTTCCACAAGCAAAGGTATATCCGCACAATTTAAGGCACCTATTTGCACGAGAGTTTTATAAGCAAACTCATGATATTGTCAAACTTGCTTCGATCTTAGGTCATAGTAGCATAGAAACCACTAGAATTTATACAAAGGAAACGGAGGATGAGTGCAGAATTGATATTGAAAAATTGAAAATTTTAAGGGAATAAAAAAGACATAATAAAAATTATGTCCTTGATTACAACAATATAATAAAAATCTCACTTAAATTATATCAAAAATTCTAATTATTAGCAAGAAATTATTAAAAATAATTTAATAAAATTTTATAAAATAAGCATATTATCTAAATTTAAACATTACAAATAAACATATATGTGTTAATCGCTATATGTTTTATTTATATGGAATGACTAACTATTAAAAAATAATTATTTTATAAATTAATATTTAAAAGTTGACTACAAAATAGTAATTCACAGTTCATATTTTCAATTTTTACAGGACATAATTTTTATTATGTTAAAAGAAATCTAATTTAATGGAGGAAATGATGCAAAATTATATTTTAGTATTGAAAGGAATAGTGAACTACATAATTGTTTTGGTGCTAGTGTTTATTGTTCACATAGTACTGAGAAATAAATATAAGATGACAAATGATTACAAACTTAAAAGATATTTTCAATCAATTGCATTAAACTGCAATAATAGTATTAACGATGATTGTATGTATTATAAATATTGTTTGCGAAATGGGCTTATTCAAAAAAGCAAAAATGGGGATTCATGGCAATCAATGAATATATAAAAATGTCTGAATCAGAAAAGAGAGTTGAAATGCTTCTTGAAATCACAGATGACAATATTTTTTCAAATTCTGCTTGTTGTGAAGAAGCTGCATATGCAATTTCAACCTTAATGGAAATGATTTGTTCATTTCATTCATTATATAAC